>LOND01001927.1:17475-32688 GCA_014220965.1 Paragonimus kellicotti | reverse complement strand
TGACACTGATACCGCTTTTAGCAATGTATGTTAAATTTAATTTCCAGTCCAGCTCTTTCAAACCCACCATTATCTCGTTCTATCAATTGATCGCGATCTTTTTTCGCATCTCTCGTGACTACCTCAAAGCTAACAGTAATACAGTGTTTATGAAACTTCATTGTCAGTTAAAATTATCACCATTATTTTCTTAATAATATCCCGATACGTGGATTTTCCGCTGTTTAGCTAACCTTGTCTTCAGTAAACGCAAGGAAACTAAAGAGGTGCGCTTGAACCATAAAATACTGAAGTAATGAAAACAGTAATAGTCGACTGTGAAAATATCTATTGATTCGGTTTTGTTGATCCGGTCTGTGTGGAAATCGAGCCAAATAAAGAATGACGGCATGATGTTAGGTGATTCGGGGTTCGGAAAAGTGTGTTGATGGCTCTTTTTCAGATGTTCATTATGCATACGTTACGCGGACGGTCGCTAATCTCGCAGGCCACTTAGACGTGTAGGACTACTTTCCATCTATAACACGTTAACCGAAATATCACCGTCACTGTTCTTGTCTTCCACTGTGATGTGACTACCGATTTAAAAGTGAACAAATACTTGCCACATCAAGATGAAACACAAATGCATAGGAAGGACAAGTTGTGTGACGGTCAGTTGATTCGCACTGATTAAGTAGATATGTGACAGGAGCCATATTTTTCATATGAAGAGATGAACGGCTGTATCGCGCGTGGAACCGTGATTGACCAATTCAGATCAAAACTGGTGAAAGTTAACTAATGCATAGTTGTGATGCAGCTAATCCGCAGAGCCACGATCAAATGCTCTGGAGTTCAATAATTTGGAATGCACTTAAAAATGAGGATGGACAAATCATTAGGAGTTGTTTTTGGTATACGGTACCTCCGTCGTATTGGTGAGTCATAGTCCAAGGATTGTCTTTAACAACAAACTGAACGCGCGTCCACTTAAACAGATACTTACGAATTTTTAACAATGCTTAGTCACACATTTGGTGCCTCCCAGCTAGACAATCAAGTAAGCTGGACACTACTCACACGTGAAAGATGTCCAGTGTTCAGATCTGACTGAGAACTCTGTCGGAATGTGAAACTGTGATCAAATAGGAGTTTCATTCAAGTTGATATTGAGTATTGTATCAAAAAGCTTTCCGTCACCGACTCACGTTAACCTGTATTGATGACATAACTAGAATGTGAGAATTGATACCGATTTGTTTGCTTCATGGAAGCAATCACCGTTCGCCTTCTGGAGTGTTGACCTCATAGAGTTGTGTCAATGACGGCCTGTTAGGTGGTAAATACTGAGGTGAACATTTTCTTGATTATGGAAGTTGCAAAGGTGCAAGGTGGGAAATCGAATAATTCCGGTAGATTATGATCCTTGAAAAATGAGTTTCTTTATTGCTGACGCGCGTGAGAACTAAATCCTGTTATAACGTTCTGACGGATAGCCCACCGACTGACAGTCTTACAACTTGCCGACTCACAAACATGCAGGTTGTGATATCTTGATTGGGATTGGTTCATTTCGTTCAGTCTTTCCGTTTTTCTTGGAAACGACTACTGGAGCAGTCGCGTTATTTTCGGGACGAATATTTTCCGTGTTAATTATTACCAGGAGGAGAATCTGATTCCGCTCAATCGCATTACCATATTGTGGACGAACCCGCGTATTCTTCCAAGCCTTTACAACAGTTCGACATACCACCCATTTCAAGGCTAGGTGACGTAAGATATATAAATCCCGAATAAATACGATCACCTTGATGCTAGTCTTTTTAACTTGACTTACAGCAAGATATCGAGGAAAAAATCTCCATATTATTATTCTCACAATAACACCTCCGCGTAATCTTAGACATTTGGTTTTCCTAATGAATTTAAGCAGCATATTGGAAAGATATGTTTGCTATAATAGTTTACATACATTCAGATAATATATGAGCATGCGAATCGTAACAAAGTTGATGTTAAACACAGATTCGTAAATTAGTTCTTACGAATGTAAGAACAGGGTAAACGGATGATTGTTAGCCGCGGCTGTGGTACACATTGCTTTTCAACGCCAATTAGGTTGATCGTAAAATGAATTTGGTGGCCACAATGTTTTACCGACTATATATTTTGTACTTAGATAGTCCATCAAATATCTCCGTCACCACCAACACAATGTCAGCGTAGGTTGGCTTTGCTCATTTTTAATTGTTTCGTACACGAATGGCTCATCTTTAAGCAGAAAAATGCACTCGAGAAATAATTCCTTCAATGTAGCCAGAATGAAGCTGATGGGTGAGCAGAGGACGAGTTTCAACAACTTGAAATATCATTATCAATTCGCTACCCCGAGAAACACGTGCATGTATAACAGGATAAAACAACACCGGTCCCGAAGTCGCTTACACTTGCTATGATATGTTACTGAAGTTGCCGGTGGTAAAATGAATGAAAGTTTGCTTCGTAACACAACAGTTAGCATCTCCGTCTGACCAACTCAAACTGATAAACCTACTCAAGGGCGAATCCTCTCATGAACTTAGGGTCTGATATGAGACAACATTATGTCTCGGAATAACTGTTGACTTTCTGATACATAACATGGCACATTTCGTAACTTAGGAGAAATGCAACTGTGGAAACTGTGCTTCGGCTGGTTATAAACAAAGACAGGAACAGTATACACGGCACGGAAAGCGATCTACAAGCTGCGATACGAAGCCTTACCTCCTAAATTTTGAATTGTGAAGCCCGACAACATTAAGTGGATCTTCTTCTTCTTCAGGACTGGTAGGAAACCATAACTGCAAAACTTTGAAGTTTCTGTTCCAACTGTTTTGTTGATTTTCTCAGAATGTTGGTTTTGTTTCATTCCTTAGAATCTCTGTCTTGATTACAATGCGATTGAGTCACTTCCGCAGAACGTATTCTCCAAGGCAAGCCATCTGTCTACGCTGAATTTGGGAAACAACTGCATTCGTTCTTTGGATGTCTTGGGCAAGTTGTTTATTAATATACTTTGTCTTGTGATTATTCGTTTTCGGAAACGACTATCTGTGGCAACGTTGCCGACCCGAAAACAGGGAGGTTTTAAAGCACATTAATTAGTTATGGATGCACTGACTTATTCAACTTTAGATGCTACATTGCTTCTCAAGATGCCAAATGTCTGTTCTTAAATATGTTTTGCAATTTTCGAAAGTTTTGCTGATAGGAGAAACTGGGGAATTACTTGAACAAATAATCCATGCACTTACTTCCATCCATCCACTTATATGGGCAACCTACGGGCACGAAGTAGTGCACAACTTACAGTTCTTGGTTGAATTGGTCAGCTGCTGTTCAGATGGATCCACTGATCTATTGAACGCAGGCCAACGTAGAAGGGACAACGAATAGCTTTCATGGATTTTGACCATGTTTCACACAAACGGTTACTAGTTTGTATGCGTTGACAGCATGCTCCGATAGTCGATTTCGTGTTGGGCAGGCGATGTTGTGTGAAACTTAGAGGTCAACAGTTTGAAAGAACATTTAACCCGGCAACGTAGACGTCAGGTATGGTCAGGCAGTGGTAATGTATTGTAGCAGGGAGAAAAATGTACGGGAGAAAAGGTGGGCAACAGCAAGCAGAAACATCAGTGTGGTTTTACGCTGTGCACCACCCACGTGTCAACATAAGCAGGCCAAGGATCAACTGTCCAATCAGGCCACAGAACACAGTCGAACCAGAAAAAGTTCAGTACGAAGCTGCAGGCGTGCTGGCAAGCCCTGAAAGCGTCTAGCACATTCGAGCCTAGTGCACATGCACACTCACCTACTGGAAGTATGTGCACGGCATGCAGGTCACACGGTTTCGAAATGTTGATCAATATCAAACCCCCAAATGCAGCACTCTAATGAGAGCGGTTAGAGAGATGATTAGCGTCACACTTGAAACGCACATAAGGCGCAACAACACTTGTGTTGCACACTGAGGTATTTCCACTAAAGGGTTTCCGTCCTCAATCGAAAACCGAAATCCAATCTGCCCTGTCGGCCATCCCATCTGAACTGTTCGACAAAAACTAAACAGGAGCAGTTAGCATCAGTTTGTTGGCTCGAACCTCACACGAAACGTGTACGGTGCGCGGCCGAAAGTCGCTTCACCTCCGTGTATGTATTGCTGAATATCCACTCACTCAAAGTGAATTTATGCGATTCAGTGTTGTTAATAGTACAAATTGAGAGATGCGGAAAAAGATCGCGATCAATTGATAGAACGAGATAATGGTGGGTTTGAAAGAGCCAAATGATCAACCGGTTAAGCCGGTTAGAGGATAATTGAGAGGAATGAATGCAATGGGTACAAAATAAATAAATTTACCAACAGTAACACATCACAGTACTTTTCAGATTCGATAGACTAGTGTGAAAAGATGATAAGGAAATGAGATAAGGAAATAAAAACACAAGCCTAAACATTTATACTACAGAAGGACGAATATTTCGAAATGTGAACTTTTCGTTCGTTCTCGTCGGTAGCATGCACTAAGTCGTTGACAGTATGAGAGTTGGACTGGAAATTAAATTTAACATACATTGCTAAAAGCGGTATCAGTGTCATGACAGCGCGTCTGACTGTACTGGCAACGTTTGAGCCACCGCCCAACAATACGATGATTGATGTGAACGGCTCAACTATAATGTTATTGCAACTAACCGCACGCGGTTCCTATTCAAGTACAAGCCATTAGTGCTTGGTGCATCTTTGCATGCATCCGCTTTCCACACATTCTTGTTCACCCTACAATACAAACACCACCACACCTGTTGGTGAACGGTAAACTGAGAACCAGAACGGTTTGGTGAATGGTGATTGGAAAAACGGAGAACGGGATGGATGCGGAAAACAGCAGCCACAATTCATCAGAAGGCCAAATACATCTTGTATCTAATCCTAACTGCATAGACGCGAAGCTGGTCACGTAGCCTTCTTTGTTCCTACTACCCATAGTTTACCTCACAGTTCTGCAGACTTTCCGCGAAAACCAATGGTCTGTGAAAAGTGTTGCAGAAATCTTGTTCCTGATTGACGACGTCAAAGATGGATATTTGTGTAGTTCTCTGAAACGAGTTTGAATTAAGCCGTGCTCTTATGCCATCCACAGGACCGAGATTCATTGAAGGTACTAGCCACACATGAGGCGTTACAGTACATTCAAATGTATCCTTCTTATACTGACAGAGTAAATGTTTTGATAAAACCAGGCTGTTTTTAGGTTATTATTAGAAATTGACAAATTGAAATGAAAACAGATAAGAACAGTTTAGAAACAACTGAACTGTTTACTGTCAGCAAAAATGAAAAATACTCACTGTGTTCGGTGCTGAGAATAACACACTCCACAAGTTGTGAAGTTTGGTGCTCAGTTTTTCATGGAAAACCTTCCTAATTTTTAGGTTAGTATGAATCTTATAACGGCATAATCACTTTATTTGCAAACAGCTTCACGAGTATTATCGAACACTACCGTTGCATACATGGATTAGGTCTCTGAGTTTATTAAAAGGAACGGACATTGATCGCTTCAGACCAGAGATGCAAGTACACAAGATGCTTGACCATTATATACAAATGCGCATCTCAAGAATAATGAAAGGAGGTTGAGGAATCCATCTGAACTGTGGGCACAGGCCATCCCGACCAACTCCGGTATCTGATCTGAGTATAGATTCTAAGGAAAACATCGTTTTTGTGCGGCCTCGATCGGCCTGTCGTCTGTGATGTGCGTGTCACTATTGCTTTCATTAAGCTTCACTTGATTTAACCGGTGAAGAATAGAAGTTGGAGGACACTGCCCCTGTTTAGTCAGGATTGTCATTTGCGGATTATTATATCGAGCGTGATAACTTTTGGACGTTGTCGGTGCTAATCTGCATGTCCGTCTACACAGCACTGATCGTTCTGAAAATAGATATGCTATTTTCATATGTTGATAGCGTATACAGCACGAGCTATGGTCTACTCAAGGACATAGAAGACACCAGCTAAGCAGTTTTAGAGCAACGAACATAAGAAAAGGCAACAGGATGTAATAGGTTCGAACTACGACACACTGTCTGACGTGGTATGCAGGCGGACCGGATTGCAGACGAAACATCTTCGTATAGGACTAAGTGGGCATGGTGATATAAAAATAGTAAAGTTAAGAGGGAACGACTGTTCAGGAAGTTTTCACTATCGATAATAACAGTTGAGAAAAGGTTACGAAGCTACAATCTTGCAAAAGAAAGCAACAAGAACAGTATTTGCGTCGCGTTGCAGATCCACGAGGTGTAGTATACCTATTTAACGGCTCATGTATACGATCGACATGAGTAACTACAAAATCATTTGGCATTCATAACTAGCGTGTTCATTTACAACACTGTGGGTGGCGCGTCGCGACTACCGTACGCGCCGAGACGCAAACATTGAGGAAGTGATCGACAGAGTGGTGATTCGCCCGGGCAGGGTTGTCAGTACGATCACATTTTTACCCTCGGATCATATTCCTGGAGCGACGTCATGTTTAGCCACCCGCAGCCAAGCTCACGCGTAATTCCCTCGACTCGTAAATGGTGCATTTGATTCACGGTGGAATCTACTACTTTTTACGAGTCGCTTGTAGATCGCGAGGGGTGTACCGGACTGAGTGATAGTGAACACACTGGGTCAGCTCAGTTTATTGTCCTATAATCTGCAGCCTCAGGTTAGCGTTCTACGGTTGAACACTGGTTCAGACAGTGTTCGACACGCAGGAGCCGGACCCCGTATCAGTCGAGGCTGACCTCTTTCAGGCATAGGTCTTATCTGTAAACTTTCGCATCAGACGATGAATCTAATGGGGAGGACGTCTGGCGGCCACTCAACATGGATGCACGACGTGGGCCTCCTTACCTGGATGAAAAAAGATACTGATCTTGATTACTGCATGACGATAGACGCGTATGGCGTGTAAGTGACAATTTTCAACAGGACAGCAAACAGTTACGACTGGCGACGTATGTCATGTCTCGTTAGAGTAACTTCGGAATGCAGCTTTGCAGCTCAAAAATGGCAAGTTGCAGTCTGAAGAGTAGCTGTATTACGTAGATTTATGTTGGATAATGAGTGCATGGAAGTGGTGTTACCAATTGAATGATTACTTTGGAATGTATATTGCGGTGTGAAAATCGTAGAGAAGAACGATAGAAACGCGTATTTTCAGGAAGGCTAAGGCGCGGGTTTTCGGTTATTCTGAAAGCAGCCTATGATGACCAGAGGAGATTTGCTCTAAGAAGAGCTGTGCTGGTCGCGGTTATCAGTAGACACAGTGAGGGTGTATTACGTTACACGGCGGCCGAAATCCTCGGGCCGCGTCAGGGTAGAGGGGGAACATTCTCAGGTATTTGACAAGTGTGTCTGCGTTGCATACGCTCGGATATTGCGGGTGATCAGCCGAGAGTGAGCCACGGACGAGCGTAGACGGGGTTGGAGTGGTGTTTGGCACTGATTGTCAAACGAGTTCTCTTGTTCAGTCGCTACATTTGCACAGACTTAGATGGTTGGGTCATGTACTAAGGATGCCAGATAGTCGCTTGCCACACCGAGCCCTGTTTGCGGACGCTGCGGCCGACTGGCGCAAGGCTGCGAGTAACATGATGAGCCTGGCGGGTGACAAATGAAATCGTTTACGAAGGGGTTGGTCACTGTAGGTCGGGTTTGTCTCTCGGGCTGGGGCCCTGCGACTCATAGAGTCGGTAGCTGGAGACGTTAGGTGAGATGGCGGCTAATCGAGCTCAGTGGCGTGAATGTTGTCCTTGTTTGGCCGAGTTGTCTGGTAATAGTGACGTGGGATATTAATGATGCGGGACGGTGAAAGCCGTGGAGGCTGTCTTGGTTGATGATGCCTTACTTCACTTTTCAAGAGTAATAGCATCCTTGAATGTTATGTGTTTGAATATAGACCAGGCTATTTTTAGTAGTCAGGCCCACTTCCTCATCCTTTCTTTTTCTTTCTCTCTTCCTATATAGGTTTGCTTTTTTTCTTCGTGGTTGTGTGGCAGTTAAGCATCAGTGTGAACCACTGATGTATTGCTGTCTATGATGATGATGATGATGATGAGACGGGCCAAAAAAGTCAACATTTCAACATTTTTGGGCGAAACGCCGTCGGCGTACACGAACATATTTAGTGGCACTTCTAATGAACACTCTGTCGGAGCTGTTAGAAGTGCAGTCCGACGTTAAACTTATCTGCACACATGATATCATTCATGTTGCTTCATCGGCTCAAAAGAACGTCAACAAATGTTACCATTTTTAAGGAAATCAAGAATAGTTAAGACGCGAAAATCAACTATTGCATTTAAAGGAAATTCTGTTCCAGGCAATGTTTTCTAAGGGAAGATAAATATTATAACAGAAGGCAAACTACTGGGTTATACCAGAATACTTTCACCATGCAACTCTCAATTTGGAGTGGAGGTCACTGTGAGTGTCAGCATTAAACTCGTGATAATTTATTACTGGTGCGCGATGGCCTCGTTAACAATAGATATGTTGAGAGAATACGGCATTGCTGATAAGGTCATCGCTCGTACAACCATAGGAATAAAGGGTCATCAGTTCCAGCATTTTTGTTATTAAATCAAGGTCATTAGGGGTTGTGGTAAACCATTCCTGAACAAGTACCAGTAACCGATTTGTCAGGAAAAGGTTTGTAAGGAACTTACTTCTGTGATGTTAATCATCAACGTTGACTGCCGGCCGCTGAGCATTATATATTTTCTTGCTTTGTATCTTATAAGGCAGAAGTACTAAAGTGGATGTTCACTGTAAAAAGCTTGAATGCTTTAAAGTCTTTGCAGGTGAACACACACTCAGCCCATCATATTTACCATTGTCATAAACGGTAATTTTTAAACTTTTCTTATAAACCACTCGCCCTATTCCAGTTACATCTAAATTGTCTATAAACTGTGTTTAATAATGTACACACTGAAAACCTGACAGACCTCTAAAGTTGTACACATTTCACCCGGCCGACTTGGAACATTTTCGAGCATCTGTGGTCTCCAGATATCATGCTCGAATGTTGGACTTTTTAGATTTGTTTCCAGAGGTTCTGTCGATTACTCGATTCGCAAATCAAAACTTTCATTTCACCATAGAATGAAAAACGTCCTCATAACATTTTTTCTTTTTCAGGGTTTATCAGCATTTTATTAGGCTTACTCGCAGGAAGACACAGACTTCTGTCTACCCTAAGAGGTCTGGTTGTAAACAGTGTGCACATTTGAATAAATTGAGGCAAGACCGGCGTTTGCACTCACTTGTGTTCGGTATTAAACGGCGGCTGCGGTGGCATGTTCACCCCATTTCACAAACGTCGGTCAGCGAACCGTGATCTTGTCCTCAATCATTAGGTTGAAGTGGCGGCATAATTCGAGCTCAAATAGAGTGTACCAGAATGGCAAATTCACACATTTCCGTCTAACGAGAGAGACCATACCTACGGCAGTTCCTCTTCCATCAACTCAGAAGTCGTCGGTAAATAGTTTTTCACAAACGTATTTCGAAGACAGCATATTTTGTATGTTCGGTTCGCGTTGGGCTAAATACCTAATGCCCAAATCAACACACAGGAAAATTACGACGCAGTGAACTGGTTCCGAGGTCAATCCATGTATTAGCACTTCGCGGAATCCTTGCAAGAGGTACAATCACGAGAAATTCCCGAACACAATAAAACGACAACCGAACGGTTACAATTCAATAACCGCTACAACACTATCAACATCAAATGGAATATGTAGTGACGTTGGTGAAATTACACGACCGCTGCATAAAATAGCAGACGTCCGTTGCATGACGCAGAGAGAAGCCCGATGGCTTTCGCTTAGTCAGTCGTGCAATGTGTCATTAGATGGGGCCGTGATCGACAAAACCGGCTATTTTCGACCGTTCGTTGTGATGTTTATCTCACGGATATTTAACCGTAGTTCGGAGGCGTTTTGGTAGGTACTGTGCGATCCGTATTGACGATGGCGCACTAGTTCTATCAACAGGGAAACGACACATCCACATTTTAATCGTGGATTAAACACAAATTAATGAAGTGAGACATGTACTCTGCGTAACTGTAAAAGCCCGATGAGACAGAAGTACTTGGCCAGGGTTCTCTCAACAACAGTTTTCTTTGCAGTATGGAGAAACATGATCAAGACAAATCGCCATCTCCCTCCGAATAGCAGCTCTCTAACACTTATTTTCATAGGAGCTGGAGAGAGGGGGTTAAGTTGCACACTAATCAATGAACTTCGTGAACATGTCTGTCTGTCTTTCAGTAGAAAGACCAAAAGATATACCATCCGTAAGGTCCAGTTTCAATGATAACTGTTTTCAATAGTTTGCTTATACTTTATTTCAGGGAGCACGAGCTGTTTATAAGAGCCAAATGCCCCAGCAACTGTCATACGCGGTGTATTTTCGCTTAGTGACAACAAAGCTGCAGCAAATAGTCAACTAACTTACTTATCCAGTGATCGGTAATTCCGACGATCACACAATTTACAGTCACAACACACGATGGGCATATGGTAGCTACTAGGGGCTGGAACACATTGGCGTGATTAAAGTTTAGGTCGAACATCAGTGTAGAAAATGTCTGCTGGTGTAATATGGGTGATAAGCTACCAGTGAAAACAAGTAGTGAAGTTGTGAGTGTATAGTGCAGACGGTTCATTGCAAAGTTTGCATACAAGCGCCAAGTACTTACTTTCAGATGGGAGAATTGATCAGTATTTTCGTCCGTGAGTGTGGTGAATGAGTTGCGAGATAGAACTACGGAAGACAACATGGGCATTGATTGCAGTAATCCGTCCTGAAATTTTAAAGTAGCAAGAAGCAATGTAACTGATGAAATGCTGCAAAATTATCAAAGCTCGCCCCAGTCAGTAAAAAGGCACAGAAATGTTTGAAACGTAGCCAAGCGCGATTTTTTGCTCAAAGTACCTTAGTATAGAGCAGCCCCCTGTGCTTTACGCGCTGACGGTAGGAGTTGTCCTACGATCCTGATGGAACAAGAGGACACTGAGATAGGACCACCACTTCACAAACAACATGTCGCACGATGCATCGTTCTCACGTACTGACAAACATGTTCGTCGCGGTTAAAACGACTTTAGACGACGTAAATGAGTTCATCGGCGGGTGAATGAATGTCTGATAAGTCTTACCTCGATAGTCCATTCTCACTGGCCTTATAACCTGATCGGAGGAGCGACCAACGACTTTAAATCGTCGAGGCGTGACCATGTTGGCCGAACCGGGACTGCATTATATGCTTTGGACATATCGCTCAGCTGAATTCATACCATTCGTAAGAGCACGTAACTAATGAGGGGCGCTGAAGGGATGAATCCTTATGCTCAATAAACCATCGTACAGACAACATAAGTTATCCTGACCAGCCTCAAACAGCGCGGGTCATATGGTGTAACTCAACATGGGCAAGTAGTGCGAATAGTTTGAAAGGTGAAATCAATCTCAACATCTAATTGGCGTATGTATCGCCATCTGAGGTACAATGATTAACGTTTGTGCACAAACTTGCAAAAAGAATTTTATGAAGCAGCTCAACTTTCTGAATGTAGATATAACATGTCGATGAGAAGCATACAAACAAGTTTTCAAAACACACCACAAACTGTTGATTAAAACGGTGTAAGAACAATTGTGTCAACGTATGACTGGTTGAAGATAAAGCATTAGTTGACTCAGTCAATATCCCCATGGTTCCGATTATCAATAACCTGCACTTCTGAACGCAACATGTAAGGCTGTTCGCTTTGCGCTTAGTCATACACCATTGTGCATCGAAAACAATGTAGATAGAGAAACAATGCAGCTGCGGATAATAACCTTACAGATTTCCGGTGGAATGCTTCACGTTGCATCAGTGTTAGAAAAGACGTGCAAGTCTTGGACATTAATAATAACGCAAAGAATAAGTGACTTGCGATCCATGTGTACCGAATAGTGGACCCGACTAGAAAATTGATGCGTCTCTAACCGACTAGGCGACAGAGATGTTTAAAGTAGGTTAAAGGTGAACACGCTCATGGTTTATGGCGAATAGACGGTAGGTGAAGTAGATGAACAGAGGAATTCCGGTTCCCTACTGTTCACACAGACTGACACTGTTTATTTCAAACTATATCAAAGCCAAGAATATTCGACCGCCACAGAAAATGTACTCTTTTAATTGTAAACTATTTTGTTGTGAACAGGTGAATATGTCTTGGAAATGTGACTATAGAATGCGATAATGTTGCTAGTGTTTCCGTGAATTTAATGGTAATTGAATACTGCACGTTCGCCGTCACCCTATGCAGTATCCTTGCGTATCATTGAAGATAACCTATAATATATATACATAACACTATGTATATATATACACATTTAGATGCTCATGAGAATGATTTATAGATGTATTTGCAGCATACGGTAATCAATTATACTTGACCATTAGCCACGTTATAGATAGCAATACACTGGTGGTTTATAACGATGCTTGACTAGCATACAACCACAACAAAAGTCACAATTAAGACTGATTAAAGAGGGAGAGAAAGTAATTCATGAAAGGCCTATCCATAACCTCAGTCAGAACCACAAAACAAGAAGTCTAACGTTGCAAAAGAACAAACAAGTTGCTAGTGAGAGTACGAGGTGTAATTTCGTAGCATTCACAGCCTTGTTTCATCAGTTACTCTTATTTCGCTGCAAAGTCGAATCCCCTTGGGCCCATGTAGCTAGAATCTATCCTAATGTTCTCGGTCGTAGAATGCTAGCTTCAGAGGCGATTACCATCCACTTTGGCTAACATATTGGTTTTGTTTTACTATAACGGATCAGTATTTGTTTAAGGTACATTGTATGGTACCGGCAGGGGATCTGACGTTGTTAAGGATTAGCTTTGGTTCACAATAGACGGTTTAAATGATTACGGTTTTGCAGCCCTAAAGTTTGTACTACTGCACTCGTTAGGTTCTGAGTCCAACGGCATGGACAGAGTAAATGCAATAGACTGCATTTGTGTCAGATAAAAATTAGTCATCTTTAACAGACATGTAACATGTGTGTCCTATGTATACATAAAACGTGCCCACAACACTCCCTATGTATGTAACCTGCGGTCGAAACCAGCAGGCGCGCACAGGTTAAATTTGAATTGTGTGACGAGGCGTGCTGCTGTGTTGTTGACGCCGTTTTAGTTTCCGTTTGTGTAAGTCGTGTGCATGGCTTACTGGGCCTTTGGCTCATGTTTGTGTATTGTTTCCTTTTACAGGATTGTTGTTGGAACCCCTCCTTCGGAAGAACGCTGTCCCCCGGTGTCTCCACGTCGCCCTAAAGTTAGTCCATGAGTGTGACGGACAACCAGAGTGTAAACGGCCGGCTTGTATGTTACAGGGCACACAAACAGTTATATCAGGAGCAGTTATCATTAACTACAAAGTATCATGTGGTCCTCAGTGCATCCTCCACTTATGGGGTGCAAAACCAATAATTTGTTCCATTATCCCCCTGACCACAGTTTCGCGTACCGTGAAGGAACATTGGATTATTCTGAAGGAGTCCTTGGTGGAATATAACGTTTAGAGGCAACGCATGGTAAATAACCTTATAGCCTATAACATGGTTATCATAATTACGTATTTATGCACACGGACTCGTAGAGTAAAAAGTTAGTTCTGCACTAACTATCGGACAAGTTTTGACTGAGATAAGATTAGCAATATACGTAAGTCAAACCTCTATGGGCGGAAACTAAAAAACACCGTTCCAAGCTATGCTGTGGAAGCAGGTGTATCCAGATAACGAATGAACTGCCACCGAGTCTTAATAAACGACGGCTTTATTCAGGCCTACGTCACTGCTGATTTACAAAGTCTAATTCAGGTAATAGTATCGCCAGATGATGCTGAACTTCAAGATCATCCTTCGGTTTGAAAAAATCTTGATCACCTAAGATGCGCAAATTGATAGGTAAAAAGCGAAGTTCTTGAGAGCGGGCAACAGTCAATTGACTATTACAAACTAATGACGTGGAAAGATGATAAAAACGATAAAACGTTACACAGGACTACGAGTGTACAGTGTGGGCCGGAAAGTGATAAAAGACACCACTAAAAGATAGATTGCATCTAGCCTTAACTGCTTTATGGAAAGATAAGATAGTAGTGCCAAGTTCATTCATTTCTAGACCCCTCAAGCTGAGGGTTCATCACTCAGCTCTTTCCAACACTTTTTCAAATACGTCTGTTAAATGTTCCAGTGGTTATGATTTAACGTTACAAAATTTATCGTTTCACCTAGGACAGTGACTGTGATAGTTAGCGGCGTTTGGTTCCGGACCGTGATTGATAAACTGTTCCATACTGTTCACGGTAAGAACGGACCATCACGTACTGCGTGTATCAAATTTAGATGAAACCATTTAGGAATATTTTGGTTGGAACCAAATATTTCACGGTCAACAATAAATATTGTCACCTACCGATTACCTAGCTGTTTGACTTCCAAAAAAAGTTGACAGAATACTCGTCTAAAAAACAACACAATGTATGATCCAACGAGCAAGTTAGTGAGACTAGACACCGAACTTCGTATCCAATTTTCGAACTACCGAAGTTTCTCGGAAGCCGTTGCCAGGAGCCGGAGAAATCCAAATTGCTCAGAGGCTGAGCACGCATATGCAGTGTGCGCAAAACATGGTTAGGGATGTAGGAACATACTTACAAACGCGGTCACGGGTCATGTGCGTTAGCGTGAGCTGATGCGATCGCTTGAATCCGTTGTTTGACGTGTTATGGTCCTTACTTTGGAAACAACATTTCCACAAAATAATACTTCTTCAGAGGAAGGCAAAGTTTTTCTGCGGTAATATTCCATTACACCTGTTAGTTTGTTTAATTTATTTTTTTGGCTCAAAAGGTATATAGTCAATAACACCGGTCACCTCCATCTGCAGTTTGGTAACCACACAACCGACGCGGTAAAACAGAACTTAGAGCTATTCAATAGTATATTTCTTACTATAGGATCTACAGTATTTTAACATAGTATACGCTGGCTGACGACATCTTACGAATACATGCCTGCTTGAAGCTCACGAACAACTG
>LOND01001926.1:49230-62101 GCA_014220965.1 Paragonimus kellicotti | reverse complement strand
AGTTGTGTCATTTTGAAAACGTCAAGCAAAACGCCCGATAGCTATATCTGATTGCATCTGTTCGTCAGCTTAGGTATCCGAAGCAGTAGCTCGATGTAAAACCATACTTAAGTACTTTTCTCAGTACACAACCAGATACCAGATAGCAGCTTCCCTGTTTAAAAATCCTCAATGAAGGCAACATTATTCCTATTAAAACTCATTGACATTGTTTTTGATAGATGTCAACTGCTTGCTTTCTGCTCATAAGCTGTAGTGTGTTCAAATCTCCTTTACTCTCAAAATCATTTCTCCAGTCTGTCCAGTACGGTAGTTTGCCAGTATACATATAGTCTGGTGCTTTTTTCGAAAGAGGCCATCTGTAAAACTGGTCTAAACGCTGGTGTCGCGATCATAGTTGAGGGGTGTTCAGCTCATTGCAGCTAACTCCCCGACTACTTATTGTTAAATTTTATACCGAGACAGAGTAACTGGGCTCCGTTTGTATAACTAGATGGGAAGCTGGCTGTAGGATCAATGGGCCCTTAAGCAATCAAATCAATGTCTCATCACCTTTGTCAATGTTAAGAAGCAAACTGAGAATAAAGGACCGGTAGAAAGTGTGATATAAAGCAGTTTGTAAACCGTAGTCTGATTGTGAATGACTTGATGTGCTTTTTTTTACAATGCTGTTCGCGGAAGACATGCCTGAAGTGTAAAATTCAAGTAAAAACAAGATGAGAGTAACAGTTTGTGGGGCGCTAGTATTGGTTAATTTTGTTGTAACCGTGTGAATGTCGTATCGTGGAATCTATTGACGGTTCACAAATTAATCGTTGGGACCAAGCTAGATGTGCAAGGGTTACATCGCAAGACTAGACGAGATGAAGCGACAAACAGTTCCTAGTCAATGTATTGAAAATCTCAGTGTAATCATCAGGACCATCTGCGAAGACCTTTGTTTTGATAAAAATGAGTGTTACCTAACTTACAGTGTAATGTCAATGGGGTAGTGATCAAAGTGCTCCCCTCTCAAACACAGGTGGAAAATAGTTCTCCAACCCAAAGGTCTATTTGTGTTGTATTTTTAGGCTCTAACAGAAACGAAAATATGCGGATAACTTTTGAGTGGAAACAGACAAAATTCCGGAAGATCCGTCGTGTCTTTTATGACCTCCTATATTGAAGTGCCACCAGAAATCGACCTAACATGAGTCGAAAATCACTTCTTATGGAGCTGTTAACGTAGCTGACTTTATGTTGTAGTGTAAATTTCAAGCTTCTCTACCACTCAGAAGTGACCTGTAAACTGGGTTTGCCAATTTTCAACAACTGCTCTCGTTAGATTTGAGGTTTGGACATGTTAAGACCAGCTTGTCCTCCAGGATAACCTGCATTAATGTGATTAGTGAGACTTCGCACATTTGGTGGATTGTCCTTTATGCCTCCGCCCCCATATGTTAAGCTAGTTGCTGCCGACCAACCACATTCACTTGCTATCGGGTGCTATGTTGGTTTTCAGCCTTGTAATAACTCTATCTATACGTCGTATACGTTGTACATGATGAGGCGAGAACTTTTGAAGCGAATGTACGTAACCACTAGGTGGAAGTGCTCGCGTAGCCATGCCAAAACAAAACAGGTTCATTACAATAAAGCTGGTCACAACTGTTTTAAATTTCCCATGGTCGTTGCACTTGTGTGATAAGCTATTTGCACCTCGTGTTGTGTTCAGTTTACATCACCTGCGTCTTTTAACCTCATGAAAAACAACTTGGATTAGCCAGTAAACCTGACCCTCGTTCTTCTGAAGTTTTGCACAGCCCAGTACAATCAAGTTTGTCATACGCTCGAACGTTTGCATCTCGGAATGTTGAGTCGTTTAATTAGTTGACCAGTTAGTCACCAGTTTAGTTAACATTGTCAGTGCAACGTTGGAGCTACGAAACTTTTACAGCCTAGACCTCCAGATCAGAAAATAACCCAGTATTCGAGGTTACCGTGGCGATCGTTGAACAGCATTTTTGAAATTCCTGTTTCGCATGACTGCTCCAAACCCCATTTTGTCATTCATTAGAGCGCTCCGATTGACAGAAGTCTAATGAGATCGACACACCGGTCGACGGAATGTCCGAAAACGTAGACCATCAATAGCGTTTCCATTTGTCAATGTCATTCATCCATCTCTTGATTTGTCTTCAACGTAAACAACCACTGTTGTTTAAAATGGTATCCGATTTAATTATCATTTTGACATTTCGTGTGAGAAACTTCGCATCAGGTAATTTGTGAAAAATCACCAAAGGCTTTCTGTTTTTGGGCGTATTATTGCTTGCTATGGTCGGTTCACGATCACTCGCAGTTCGCCAATATTTTCAGCATTTTATACCGTTTGTAAATGTATAATTTCCGGTGTCAAACGACTAAGGTAATTTAGGTAAATACACTATTCACGATATATTAAATGTGTTATGTGTGCAGAATATTCAGAAATATAACTCGCCAACATTATTGACAAACGTAGGTCAGTCCAACTTATGGCTTCATCAGCAATTTGATTTAACAATTTTGCATTAATCGGGAGGAGAAAACTAGATGGCGAATACACACTGAACCAACCCAGTCGACGCTATCAACAACTCGTGTGACAGAGTAACAAGGCCTCTGCAGATCTGTACTTGTCGTTACTCGATTCGCTGTGCTTTAGACAAATTGTGATTAAGTGGTCTGTCACCTGTTGAAAACTGTAAACATGCGAATTAATGACACAATTACCACGAAGCACTGTAGACGGACCGGTTACAGTAATGGAAGGAATACTATGGTGGGCAGTAACCTACCTTCAATAGTTTTATAATTCCAATCTCTGATAACGCTCCAATTCTCCCCTAACTTCTGTCAGGGAAACATTTCGTATGAGCTTCAGTTGTGTAGATAAAATCCAAGTCATTATACCACCTGAGTAGATGTTTGTTCAACTTGCGTTTTGTTGCTTGTTTCGCGATCTGAGAGCACAGTTTAGCTGCATAACAAACGGTTTTTATCAGGCCCGTTCATCCAGCAAAAGAAACTCTCGTGGACGAAAAATATGTGTTATGCCAACTGAACTCAACAGAATTGATAGGTGGAAATTTGTAATTTTTTTAAATGCAACTTATGCATAGCAAGTATCAGAAATACTGTTCTTTCTGATGCAACAAGTAACACCATGCCTGTTACAACATAGCAGACTCGAATAGTTTCCGGATGCATTGGGATTGTTTTCCATCACTTGCAATGATACCTGAGAGTCGTAGACTCCCGCTGCCTGCAGCAGAGTCTTACAGGTTTTGATTATCAGTAATTTTCTACAGTCAACGCCGACACCCTTTATTTCGTTGCCTCTCTGTGATAGAACTAATAGTCGCATGATACTACCATATTGATAATTGTTCTGTAGTCTCTTTCCAAGGCGTGAGCTCTTATGTAGATCGAGGAATATATATTCAAATTAGTGTATGGCTCATCGGTGGTTAAGAACTGTATTACCTACTAACCCCTAACCATGCCGAGCTGTGTTCTAGTTAATGACGGTAGATAAAGATGAAACGACAATGTCTGTTGAGTTCACACTCTAAGGTTCAGTTGGATTTTCCGCATGTGCAAACGTGGTGGACCGAACGCGATTTGTGCAGAGCAGACCTCTCACAGTAGTCGATGACGGGGTCGTGAAAGTGACGTCTTATATGTTTAATAGGGGGATGGGTACAGGTTATAGCTGCAGGTCCACGAAAACTGTTAATTTCAAACAACAGCACAAGAATGATAGTACTCAGCTTTATAAGGAAGGTCTGTAAAATTTGAAGCGATGCGTTCAACTTGTAAAAGGTTTTCCAGCTTCCAAAATAAAAGTTGCCAACAAAGACAAATGGGTTGTTTCGATGCGAGCGTAAAATACGGGGTACCTCTGCTTAAACGACAAAACGATTAGGTGCATTTAAGACAACAGTGTTACCCCTAGAATGTTGAGTGACGCGTAAACAAGTTGGATCCCCGAGGTTGGAACAAGTCGGATCAGTTACCACGGTACCGTTATCAACGTAAGCAATGAAATAAGTATTACAACAAACCTCAAATGTTCACGTTCACAGGGAAGATAACGATAAATAAGCTCCGCCGGACTAAGGACACAGGCAACAAAGGAACTCCCGGTCAAGGCTAGCAGTCAGATATGAAATCGGCAAGTCAGTCTCTGCATGGTGCATGCGTGCGGATTAAATGCTTAGAACGCAACACAGGGGAAGAAGAGGTGGATGGGAACAGGCCGGCAGGCGTCTGTATGGTGATGCCTTGAACCCTCAGGTCGGTGCGTAAACTAGGTGCACATCGTCAAGAGTGGAGAGGTCACCAGGGGTATGCGTAGTAAACATGATTTGGATTATGATGGTTAACGAGGGATTCGTGATAACCCTGAAAAGTCACAAAGGGAATTAAGGAGGGGAATCACTTTACCTAGACAAAAGTGTGCACGGGTTGGAAAACTCAGGGGAGTTTTTCATTCGGGCACGGAAACCGTAACATTTTCTAACAAAATATGTTTGATTAGCTTTCTGTTTCTGCCGCAGCCGGATTATATCGAAAGTGCAACAGGCCAGCTTAACAGGGGTCTAATAGGACCGCACAAAACATGGCTTCATAGCTGAGTTCCAATTTGCCTAACGAACCCCGATCAATGTTGCGAAACTGTTTTCAGTTAATTTCGCTTAACTTTTCAATTACGAGGAATCCATATGATTGACAGTATTGATACAAGGTGGAAACTTCGCTACGGTTTGGACGATGGTCATCTTGTTCATCGCTAGTTCAAAGTTTCATTGAAACATTCGAGTTTTCGTAGGCCCATTTTTTGTCATTCAGCACTCACTCCAGTCGTAGTGAAGTCGTTCAAATACCTCGTACACACCGGCTGCATTTTTTCCTAATCCTGGAGCGAATATTTCCGCAGTATTCAGCTGTACTTTACCTGTTCTATATTCTAATCAATGGGTCATTCAAACCAATATTTGTATTGATATGGTGATGATTCCCCTTAGCCTTATAAGTTGCCCTAAGGGGAGAGTTCACGTTAAGATGACGTGTATTCTAGATAAACCTTTTAGTCATCGGATGTGTATCAGATTGAACAAACTGGAGGCAGATAGACATTCGAACAGAGTAACGGGTCTACGCGCAGTTTACACACTAATTCTTCGCACAATGTTCTTAAAAATCCGTCGCAAACCTTTTTATCACTTGTGATGTGTTTTACATTTTGGATCCTGGCACTGGGTGTTTAACTTCTCGTTAGCTGGCACTTTAAGAGACATTGGCCATTCTCTTCTGATCAGAGCCAGATGTTATAATTGGACTGCTGACCACATTCATCCATGGACAAAAAGCGAATTTCGTGCAAATGTAATGTAATGAATCAACTGTACAGTTCATTCTGTTAGAATAACATCCATATAGCCGTCACGAATGGCACCAAGTGCTGTAACGTCTATTATCGTGTGTCACACAAAAGTATCTCATTATTTCGGTACGTCCCGGATCAGGCCAAATGCAGAACATCCGTTAAACGGGACGCAATCAGCTGGGTTCATAGTTCGCTCTCCGTGCATGCGAATTTTGAGATGATTCACGCAAACGTACTGCCAAATATCGTTGTATTTTGTTTACCCTACCAAACTCCTAGATTCCGGAGGAACTATTCGACAGAACTCTGGTAATGTTAAGCTATATGCTGGAAGTTCTGATTTCAGCAGATCATCACACTGCACCTCAGCAAGTTCCATCCTAGGATTTTCTGGCGCGGTTCCCTCTTCCGGTCCACCTGATACACATACGCATGAGTGATCCACACGGTAATCGTCTCATCGGATAACGGGTGTGTGTCGTGATCGACACACGGTTGATAAAGTGGATGGCCAGAAATCAACTACTTGGTACCAAACCTGACGCCAGAATAGTTTTAGAACTAACGCGGGTTGAAGGACGAAGTTTTTTTTGTTGAAATTACGGGTCGTACGTTATCGATCTCTGCTACTTTAGGTGTTTGACAGGGTTTCTCCAGCAATCGCTAACGCTGTTTTTATCCTATTAAGAACGATTGTTCTGCGAGATGAATTGGTTTTTCACACTGTTACCTAACAAATGGTGTGTGACACAAGCGCTATAGAATCCACGTAACAAACCAGCTTAACAAACCACAGGCGTGTAGTATCTGCATACCAATTGAGGCCAAGGCGATTTCCCTCCACAATTAGCAGCTTTTGGGCACAAAGTTGTAGCCTATAGAAGTTGGTGGTGGAGTAGTCAATTATTTCTACCATTACCGGATGAAGAAACTTCATGTGAGCTCTTCTCGGTTCCCAAGGTCGACCAAAACATGGTGTTCGCCATCCACTTCCAATCGTACTGATTAGCTCCTTTGCAAATCGTCTTATCATTTCTAACTACGTATGTATCTGCCACGGCGGTCACAACTATAAATTATAGGAGAGGCAGAGAGTGTATAAAGACATTCTGTTACTGGGGACAGCGGCGTTGTTCTGCTCTCAGTTAACGTAATCAATTCTGACGCGTAGTAGATCCTCTTAATTACTGCTGTGGTTCGCTTCATTTCTTTAGAGTGCTTCTTGATGAAAGCGTCTGGCTAATTGTGCAATTACAGACCATTGTTGAGGGTCCTTTATCTTTCCTCATTAACCATGTCAGGAATGCGCATGCATCGAACCCGATAAAAAGTTGTTTTTGTCAAAGCTCGGTTGTAAATTCTCAGTCCAAACCTGCACTCAAGTCTGCACAGCTCGAGTATTATTTCCGAATTGACCGCGAAATGGAATCAATGGTACTCTTCAGTTGGAACGGGTTATGGCCGTTCATTAACTAACCTGCATGTAGCTTGATTGTTTACATGCAAAGTGTGGACACCTTAAAGTTGGATGTTTGAGTATAAGCATAACTGTTATTAATCGTTAGGTAGCCTCCTTTTCGTCTGTTTTCTATTGGTCCTGACTTGATCTGTTTATGGTTATGTAGTTCTGAAGCGTCAATGCGAATCACTATTGCGTTACTTCCCTTAATGATGATGAACTTGTTCAGTGAATTTTTTGATGGTCTGTTATGATATTTATGTGACTGCACATAACTGGGTCGAGTGCTCTCATTCTCCGGGGAACAGTTGTGGATAGTTGTAAACTTACCCCTCCCAGCTGCATATCATATGTCATAGAGTTGACTTAACCTGATCATAACCAAAGTAGATTTCCTAATCTTGTGATCGTCTGCAGCGTCATCTCAGGGTCGTGTTCCATCTTGTTCAGGATACGAGTGCGGATGTCAGCATCTGCCGGTGACTGGAGACCACAGACGAAAATCAGCGTCTTGAATTGATCATCGGTCATGGAGGAGAGCTTGAAGCGCTCACACTCTCGATTGACGTGTCCGGCGTAGGTGACAAAATCTTCGGATTGGCTCTTGGTCAGCTGGAAACACTGATACCGGATGTTGAACAGGGATGATTGTTCACCGAAGATTTGGCTAAGACACTTGACTGTATCATTGAAAGAGACATCGCGAGCGTTCTTTGGCAGAATGAAGTTCGTATAGCGCTCGAACTCCAAAGGACCCAGTTTGCGCAAAAGCAATCGGACACGTTGGGCATCATCGGCAGCGGCCAGCTCCACCTCGAATACGTCTTCATGTTTTCGATACCAGATATCGAAATGGACCCCAGAGGATTGATCAAAATGGAACTCTGAGATTGAGTTTCCAATGGACTCGATCAGCGGCCGCGATTGTGAATTGGTGCCGGAAGCCGGACCCTGCATAGTCAGCTTCTGCGTCAACGTCTCGATCAGCTTCAGTTGCGCCTTCTCGAATTGAGCCTGTTGTTGCTGCAAAATGACCGTCAGCGCTTCTGCGGTTATTGACATCGTGGATTCTTACTGCAAAATATAGAAAAAGACCCCGTCGCCAGTTGTTATAACTGAATCCTATTGAACACGAACGCGAATAACTGACACGAACAACGATGAACGAATAACGCGATTAGAAACCCCTTCCGATTGGCCCCAACACTGTGAACGACAAGAACCAATGAGAACACGGACAAAGCAGACTCCGGATAAGCAATGTATTTAGCCAGACGCTTTGCGAATTTACATGAGAAACTGGTCTGTATTTATAGAAAATCCTTGACCTTGTGGCGGCGTGAGCGCGCGAAGAAATATTTGAATCCCACGCCGATGCATATCTCAGTAACGGCTTGCGATATCTGATTTCTGACAACAGAATCGTGTTCTTCGGGTCAGGTTTACCCCGACCCTAACGGAAACCGTTACGTCCATCTTGTTGATACCCGTTCATGCTATGTAGAACGTTTTTGTTTGATAAGTACAATGTGCCAAGTGAACAGCTTCGTCGTTCTAAGTACATGTATTTCACGATTTCCGTATTGCTAACCTGGCCCGGATACGTTCAACGTATGCTTACCCAACATTTACCTTGTAACAACTTATTGGAGCTTCCTGACTGCCAGAAGGTGGGTTGCTGAGCAGCACATGAATTGGTGCAGTAGTATAATGAAATTGGTTTCAAGTTTGGCTTTCGTTTACTCTGTTTGATTCTCCCTCTGAGATTCAAAGAGTGTCGCGTCTTGTTGGTTAGATACAACGGGGATATGACTGCGGACTGAGATCAGTGATGCTCTGCTCGTTGTCGCAGTCATCTTCGGTTATCACCACACAATTCCCTCTGAATAGACCTAAAAACAAAAGCATGGTGCCAGCGCCGCATGCTGCGCAATACTGACGATCACCTTTTTTTCTTCTCTCAATCATTCTACATCTCCTTTTAGGTTGGGATCTATTTTCCCCCACTCATTCTTATTTTGTTGCTTGCGCTCATTTCATAATGTTGACTTTTGCACTCACTTCGTCTTCACACAAATGTCAGTAATATACATGTGACGTGGATACATTTGAGTTGACAAAGTCCGTTTACTGGTGAGTAAGAGGCTCACTAAAATGTCTGTGGGAATGCGACAGCTGCGATCAATTGTGGGTGATGTTCACTTTACGTAAAGTTCGTTTGCATATCAACAAGGTGTAAATAGTGGTCGACGCTACTTCAAAACGAAGGTGGCGTGGAATTGTCATACACTAAAACACTCCGCTGTACGATCAGACCACAAACGACTAGTGTTTCCTTCTACTCCCCGTTACCCTCATCGGCACGGTATGTTATCAGTAATGTCAGGCCGATTTCATTGGAATTTTACATAGGGAATGGATGTTACTCACGATGACCTCAGTACAACGTCTCTGCCGAGGGTTTCAGCTGTGATTATGAGTCGCGTACCTGTATCCGTTCAGAGATCCATTGACCAACATGGCATTGATAGTACTGGTCCATTCAGATGTATTTCATTATGTGGGATCCCTTGACCATGATTCAGATTGACACAGCCCCTTCGACCGACCTGTGTCAGTTGTGCCAGCATTGTAGAGTTGATGGGTTAGACCCATAAGTGATAACGGTTTAAAGCAGTCCCAAGATCGTGCAGGACCTCACCAAAATTCTTCCAAATTGAGTGAAGTAAGGTAGAGTCAGAACTGTCATACTTTGTCTGTTGAATGTATCAATCTTTTTCCCGTAAACCAGTTTCACTGAAATTTTGCACGCAGGTTTATAAGGCATCGTGTAGCACTACACAAAATATAACGAGCGGGTGAAAGTACGTTGTTTATTTTGACGCGAAATTAAGTACAGCATATGACTGTATAACTCGGCGTTAATTTTTAAAAAATGCTGCCCGATTTTGAATCCGTTATTTTCCCACTTTCTCGGATGACGTTCGTTCGTCGTGATGTCGATTCACTGCCTCGGAAAAAATGCTGTATACATTAATGAAAGCCAGACAAATTCATGAGAATGGGAGGTATTTAAATAGTTTATTAAGAAGCATAACTGCTGTCTCTTTCAGTGTAACTTCCTCAAACAACGCCGATGTTCATGTATTGCACATAAGTTGAGACGCTACCTGCGCTACGCATCTGTAATTGTGTAACGGAATTTGCGGAACACAACTATTTGGGGGTTTAGCTTCTTGTAACTTCTTCGAGAATATGATAAACATCGTAACCTACTGGCACACAAACGCGTCTACATAGCATGCATAGCGTTATTTTAGGTCCTCTATCTGATGAACAATAAAAATCATCAAACTCAGCGAGTGCGATGTACATTTGCTACTGCGTGTTCATGCTTTTTCTTGCTGTTGTTTTGGAAACAGTATACTTTTTCCCCGAAGGTATGTTCAGACAAACAGATACCTACGATGTATGCGTCGTAATTCTCCGCACTAACATGTTTTGCCTCTGATAATTTCATTGGAACTGCCAACTGTAAGATGTCGAGAAAGGAAAAGTTCTATGGTTTTAAAAACATGAGCGATTTACAGTTGACAGCTGTCTTTTGTCTTCGGCTTAATTATCAACCAAACAGGAACAAGGCTGAATGTACATGCATTCTCTACTAGGTCCTACATAGTCGTGTTTTGACTAAGCGGGAGATTTGAGTGACCTAATCCACTTGGGAACAAGCCATAGTAATCCGTGATTCTCGCTTTAAGATGTATGAATGTTATCAAAATCCTGTTCGTGGACTATTCAGTACATGACTTGTAAATGTGGTTAGGGGTAAATGAATAACCGATCGCCCCCACTCTTTTAAATCCAAAAGATTCCCGTTTCCTTCTACGATTGGTAGATCGATTGGGCATTTAACATCCATCCTAGTTGGGCAAACGCACCTGCGACATGTGAATACCTACGCCTTACTGTCACGTGATCTCCAATCACTTTATCGCACCATACATGTGCATTGTGTTCCAACGCGGTGCAGGTTGCCAATCCACATGCAACAACCAATCGATAACTAGCGAAATTGTGTCGATTTGAACAAGGGGATGCGCTGCTGTGATTGTTCAGGTCGGTTGATTTGTTTGTTAAGTTCTTCGTTTTACTTACCACATCACCCTCGACCATTCAGTCCAGAAGAGTTTTGGGGTACCATTTGGCGTTCTGGAAGCCGTTATGTGCAGTCCATTGTTGTGAATCACTGTTCAACTGACTTTGGGCGGGGTCTTCATATCTAATGTCCAAGAGGTCTTCTATCTAAATGTGTTTGGTCGAAAGTGGTCTTCTGGTAGAGCAGACTAAGTCGTTTGAAGTCCGCTTCTTTTATCTCATCAGTGGCTCGGTGGTCTTCTTTTCCGCCCAACTCTCCCGAATTTCGCTTGATCCGATAGTTGCCCAAAAGCCTTCTGAGTAGATCTGCCTTTGTGAGTGTACACCCGAGCATGTCAAAGAAATGTTCATCCCAGTCAATTCATCTTTGGTAGCAGGTTCATGATCAGGAAAATTGATGAACGTATGTCGAATCTCATCCTTGAACATTGGTCATCTCACACTGCTGACGGCTTCTCCCTACTCCCGTTGCTCTCTTTCTGTTGACGTTACGTTCACCTGAAAACTCTCTAGAAATTCACAGTTGTGCAATTCGAGTCGTTAGGGGAGTCAATACAGTAGATATGTACTATGTCTTGATTGTGACCTCCTTTTTCTAGGACAGCCAACGTGTCAGTAGAATGGTGGTAGCTACGATCTGTCAGCCCGTTCTGTCTCACTCCTGGTTTGGTCAGTAGAAAACGTTTAGTATCAAGGTCTTCGTTGGCGGTACCTCCGGGTGTCCTTAACAGAATTGATGCAACAAAAGGTAAGGTTTTAAGTTTTCTACCCTACAAGATGCCTGTTATCGTGCTATATACAGATGAAAACATTCGCATCACCCGAGCTCCTCATCGGTGTAATTGGTAGATGGTTTCGTTACATTTGAGCAAAACGAAATATAAATTTGAAATTGAATACACCGTAAGCAGGTTGTTGAACCACCGTGTTTAACAGACGGGTTGAACTCATCTAGGCAGTTACCCGACCTTTGCGATAATCGGATACTGAGATCAAACCGAACGCATGATCACACGCCCTAACAACCAATGCGAAATACTGGAAGGTCACAGCATAGTGCACAAGCTCCTTTTCAGTTATTCGTCTATAGATTAAATACATCACGTTTCACGAAAATCATCATTGACGTAAACATGGAACGGATGGGTAAATGCGGGCAGACAAAACAATGTTTAGTTTTAATCAAAACGTCGCCTGAACAATCAGTGTTCACAGGCCTATAAGTCGGGGGATAGCCCGAAATAGTTGTTAAGCCTTAACGGAAGGATTTTGAACACACAGTGGTGAGTTATGCCAGCGAATTTCAGTGGCTTCAGCTGTGAACGAGATCTTCGGTTACGTTGCCCTCAACCGAGTGACCTTAATTCGGTAGGTTAAACGAAATTCATTGTTCACAGTGGCAGAATGATTAGAATGTACCAGGTGTGATGAGATAGAACCGTTGGTTGACTTCTCTGTTCCACTGCTGAGCTAGTCTGGGTGATTACGTACCCGTTCTGATACGAGCCTGGCCGTATGACCTTAGTAACTAACTCCAGTGGAACGTGTTCGAATATACGCAGGAAAAGACTGCAAAACAAACTCTTTTCTTTTTGAGCGTTGGCACAACTGAATCGAAGGTGATGTGAACATGTAATCTGGCAGTACAGAATGTTTTATTAATTACTTTTTGACACCTTCTACTGCTTTTTTCATTTACCATACCACGTTTAAGTGGCAGAACGACGTACACGGCCTATCATGCTGTTAGCTATGACTTAAGTTCCAACCCCCGATTTCGCATTGCTCCATTTATGAACTTATGGTAGCTATTTGATATGAATATTGTATGTATGAATATC
>LOND01001926.1:35089-49130 GCA_014220965.1 Paragonimus kellicotti | reverse complement strand
CATAAATGGAGCGATGCGAAATCGGGGGTTGGAACTTAAGTCATAGCTAACAGCATGATAGGCCGTGTACGTCGTTCTGCCACTTAAACGTGGTATGGTAAATGAAAAAAGCAGTAGAAGGTGTCAAAAAGTAATTAATAAAACATTCTGTACTGCCAGATTACATGTTCACATCACCTTCGATTCAGTTGTGCCAACGCTCAAAAAGAAAAGAGTTTGTTTTGCAGTCTTTTCCTGCGTATATTCTAACACGTTCCACTGGAGTTAGTTACTAAGGTCATACGGCCAGGCTCGTATCAGAACGGGTACGTAATCACCCAGACTAGCTCAGCAGTGGAACAGAGAAGTCAACCAACGGTTCTATCTCATCACACCTGGTACATTCTAATCATTCTGCCACTGTGAAGCTCCATTTATGAACTTATGGTAGCTATTTGATATGAATATTGTATGTATGAATATCAACTCACCAGCCGTGGTGTCTTTCAAACATACTACTATAGCAGTGTCAGTCAAGCACCTAATTATATTTTTTCTGAGCAAATGGCGGAAGTTTATTGAAATGAACCTATTAACTGTTTTTCTGTACATCGCGCGTTGAATTGAACCATACGCATAGTGGAGTATGCGTACGTCTTGAATGTCCCGTTGGTTAATCATTTCAGTTTCTAGTGAAAGTGACAAGTTTTAGTGGGCGCAGTTGAACCTGTTCAGGCTATTGGTCATTTTTCCGTTAATATCAAAAACGCACGCATCTCATATAAATCAGGTCAATCAGCTGATGACCTGAACCGTTCAACCTCAGGATGTCTGCAAACAGTGAACCCATCGGGGGTCCGCTTACGATGTCATTCTTTATCGATCGGGTTTCGCGGTGAACTTAAATGATACGTTGTAGATGTACAGATGAGGTGACTGTTTCAGTCCAGTCACTGTTTCCGCGTACTTAGATCACGTCGCTCGACGTGCTCACACAGGTGGTCTATGGTCTCCTTCAATGGTGCTTTGGTAAATGGGGAAGTAACTTTGAGAGGACTCATGATCTATCCAGTCAGCTTAACATATTCTACTCACAATGTCCAAAGAGTCGCGCAGGTTGTGCCTCGAAAATTTCCATGGTGGTCTCCAGTATGCTAGACTACTGCTGGGCTAACAACTGTTATGAAGAGTTACATATTTCTAAAACTGACCGGAATGGTGTCACAGCTTTACGAACTTTGAGTAAGCCGTACAGACCGAGAATCATCGTACCAGTGAGCAAATTCGTTCAAATGTGGATGAGTCAATAATTCCATTCCGTTTCAACGGACACAATGATTCCGATGCTGCATCTTCAATTTAAAGCGCTTTGTCTTCTTCAGTATTTTTCTTCCGGAACCGAGTCTGCTCTTTTAGTATGATATTCATTATGAAAATTGAACACCACCCACACTTGATCGCAGCGTTCGCATTCAGATAAGCCTTTCGGCTAGCCCACTTCGAAAGGAAGCACTAGACTCGAGTTTCGCTCTTATTAGAGCTCATCAGTAGTGCATATCCTTGTCTGGATCGGAGTTTGCACTCTGACCCTCGTGCTTGTGAGACTAGCGTGTTACCACAACGCCAGCAACCTCACAATAGGCATGACCGAATGATCAAATCCGAACGCTCAACCACAACCTTGTATGAATAGTGTTCAGCTTGCCCGTATCACTCCGGGCGAGGGAATGGATTGCTGACGAGCTCCAATAAGAGCATGCGCTGCTGTTCGTTCGGAATAAAAATGAAAATTCGTCCGAGTGACGTACGTTATCATTTCGTGTTTCGTCACCTTAAAAAGCCCATTGTGTTAGATTCTGATTACTTTACTGCTATCAGCGATGAGGATACTGATCTCAGTCACTTTGAGGGTTTTTCGAGGTCTCTGTGGTAATCTAAAATCTATTCATTGCAGTGCGAACAAGTTGAGTATGGACTTCTCGAGCGGGATCGAACCTGACAGACCCGCCGATCAGCAGTCAGAACAGATTCGGGTTGGTCTGCTCAAACGCCCTCATTAAGTTAGGCCTCTAGTTATATCATCAAACAGAATCAGTGACTCGCTTGAGTAGTGCAGGTTAAAGAATGAAATTCCAATATGTTAAAGTATTCCTCTCCAATGACACTTTTGTCCAATTGTAATAATTCTCTTATTCACCCTATTCGATCCCCATATATTTATGGAACTTCAGTCGTCTTGAACAATGTGGCAGATTGAACATTTGACGGATGATTGCTTCCTTGCCTTGTGGTCTGACCACGAGGTTGAGTCGTCCGTCTAAATTACCTGACCATGTGTACGCTAGTCCAATATTGCCTTATGATTTTAAGTTCAAAATGAAACGCATCCTGGACGCTTGGATCGTATTCCCCCATTAACACATCGTTCCACCGTACATAGAGTGGTGTTCGCCACATCCTTAAGTTTCTATTTTAATCAATTTTTTTGCTGTGTACAGCTCAATGACTGGCTCTTTGATGAAACTTCGAAGCCTTCATAGCGCTGTTAATTGGTTGTGAGCAGCCAGCGTTTTGATCTCAGAAACGGTTTTGGGTATCGCTTAACTGGTTGGTGTTTATTTTGTCTAACCAACCTTTTGCTATACAGGTTTCACATAAATCTCACACTCACGACATATTCAACAAGACTGAAACAACGCGGAGTTTCTGATTATTGGGAAAAGTGGTTAGTTTGATAGTTCCGGTTGATAGATTAGGTATTTTGTTGTTCGTCGAGCTTGACATTCAGCTTGGTAAACGTTTCATCCGCGAACGAGGTAACATCAGTACATAGACGTTAGACCACATATGTTTAAATGTGGCAATCTATGTAGGCTTGCAATCTAAATGCCAGGTTCAGCGAACAATCGAATATTTATATGTAAGGTTTATATGGTTGTCCACTGTTTAGTTGTAACAACCGTTGCGCGGATGACGGTAACATTATCAGTGCTCTAAAATTCATGTACCGGAAAAGTTAGAAAAGAAATTTTAGGTTGCAGTCGACAAGTTTAGCTACCTACTTCTTGGGAATCTGTCAGATATCTGGATGTTTTGCGTTACCATGGTTCTTTGCGACCACAGTGTGCGGTGCCGCCGCTCGATTTCTCACTCACTTTTCGTCACAATGTATTCAGTAACTCCCGACCTTGTTAGTAAAACAATGTTTAATGGGTCATATACTACCTTTGGATTTACTGCTCTGATGTTGCTGTTGCGTTGCTTTTTGTTGTAAGCACTATTTGATTTGGTTCACCTCTACCTATTCCTATATCGAGTGAATTCACTTACTGGTTGTCTATGCAGTTTACCAACAGTTCAACACCCTTGGTAAATTTACCATCCGTCTCGTACGTCCCTGACAAGTATCTGGTCTATCCTTGTGCACACTGTAGTACTTTCTTATTGTTGGCATTGTTCACTCCTCGGTACCGATCGATTGTGTATCCTCTGCCAAATAACGCTCATTCATCCAGTCTACATTTTACCGGGTTCAATATGTTGATCGTCGTTTGAGAGCTGTGGATATCCGACCGCAGTTGCACACCACTCAATGCCTAGTGACAGGTTGTTCTCAGTATCCCTAAAGCAGCGTAGTTATCATCAATGCGGCGTATGGGAAGGCATCGCAAACTATCTCTCCCTCGTTTTACTTGTCCGTATTTCTCTTTGCGCATAATATTCGTGAGCCTGTGTCTAGACTGGTCCGCAGTGTCGAGTGTATTTCTTATTATCTAAGTACACTTTTACCATCATGACTGTCTGCTCTTATCAACTGTCACTGTTACTCTCAACGACAATATGTCAGTGGTCAATAGTGATGTAATACACCATCTAGAGATAAGAGAGAGGAAAGGAAGGTACCTTATTGGTAAGGTGTCTGTCTGGCCTCAAACAATCAACCACAGTTTGCTGGCATCATACAAACCAACAGCTGAGTTGTAAGTCGAGGGTATTGCAGTATCTCCAAGATAGCTTCATTACACTTTGCATTCATTGTCCCTATTTAACAGGCAGTTCAGACACGGAACGACAACGTTCACTTCACGATGCCCGACTGACAGTTAGAGACAAACTGTTGTTGCTGCTTCAACAGCGCCTGTCACCGCATGTCGAATAATCAACATTCGTTAGCAGGTAATCGATCATCGCCGGTTCTCAAATGTGAAACACTTTTACGGAAAGTCATATATCAGAAACAGGTCAGTCGCCATCGGCTACAGCTGTCAAGCCAATCAAACGGCGTACCTCCGAATCGATCTGTTAAGTTCGTCAACTCACCGCGTATCACTGTATGTTAATTTATCGTATTCTATTGTACATCCTCTTGTGTTCATCTGCCGTGCATGGAAACAGTACTGACTGGTTGACCAAACAAACTTGGACGTGCATTTAAGAGTTTCAAATGTGAAAGTTCTTGAACCACAAGAATGATCGTGGATGATGGATTTGTTTGTTCTGTTGTTCGTGCAAGAGCAACTTAATTGTGGTTTGACGGTTTTCTTTTGTCGGACGACTGACAAATGCACTGTCCAGTGTTAACCGTTTAGCGCGGAAATCTGATCCAAACACCGTTTCAAAACCAACAGGATGTTAGCTAACTTGTTCAGTCAAACGTCATATACAGATAGCCAATTAAGTACCTCACCAGGGCACACGTTAGTGTGTGTCTACTAATACACCAGGCGCCATATATGTTAAATTCCCAACCTCCGATTTCACGATCCGTTGGATTCCAAACCGTGGGAACACTATGTTTTGACGGAGGTATGTCTCGATAGTAGATAATGGCTCTCTCTAGTTGGGTTCCGTAAGTAAAGCACAGTGGACCAAGCTGTGTGCTGGCGGACATTTCATAATGGAGAGAATACAAATAACGATAGTGCTCAAATGTTGAAGGGGCTTACCAAACATGGTGTATGTGTGTGCATACAGTCCCCTAGCCCCGTGCCTGAGCAAACATACGAGGATGATACAACGCAACCGAGGTTTGCTACGGAAACTCATCGGCAAAGATAATACACACTGGAATGACAAATGTTTGATGGACGTGATAAAAGGTCAGGCTATCGAGGTAAACCTTGCGGAACTTCATACCCCGCTGATCTGTTGACTATAATACACTGGGGTAGAACTATTAACGGGAAATTATAAAACGTCGTACTAACTTCCCGTACTTACCTGAACGTGTTATGAACGTACGTTGTGGAAAGGTTAGCGCATTAGTCATTGTTGTGAATGGTAGTACACTGGGAAACGATGGAAGAACGGTAAACCTTTCGACGAAAACTAGTCTACTATGAAATTGAACTCGTTGATATCAAAAACATCCTTACTCACATTCAGCCATTCTTAGTTGAACATCACCCACAATTGATCGCAGCTGTCGCATTCCCATAGACTTTCCAGTCGGCCCCTTTCGAAAAGAAGCACTAGACTCGAGTTTCGCTCTCATTAGAGAGAGTCAGTAGTGCATATTTTGCCGTAGATAAGCATTTTGTTTTTCACTACGGGAGGCAGCATGCGCGCACTTGTGAACGGGGATTGCAACGTTGCGGCCGGAAGGGTTCTCAGTAGTGCGTTGTACAGTAAAGAAAATCTGCTGCTAGATCGCCTTTGCATGACATATCGACGAATAAAGATTTCCTATTCAGTCGATCAATCATAGGACTTGGTAATCTTTCTGCCATGTTTTAGCAATACATAATTCAGGATAGCCACTTTTTTTCCGGGCGTTCGAAATAAGAGCAAACTTCCGTTCGATGGCGTCTTCCGAGCAACTTGTGAGGCTGTGGATATGATTTCTCTTTTACTTCAACAGCACAAAGCTGTTAAAGTTAGTATGTTACTCTGTCCGCGTCGGTTTCTTGTAGACAGATCACTTCGGCGAGCCATCTGTTCCTCTGATTAAATTAACATCAAAGAAATGAAACCTGCTGTTTGTTTATATTTCCGAAGTGAATTGTGTGGAGGGATGATCTGTGTGTTAAACATGCACAGCATATTGTTGATTTCGTCCGGATTCGGGTGGAGAACAATTAATACAAGAATGAATGGCTTTCAGCAAAGTGATCAATTGCGAGAGGCGAGTACACCTACGCAAATATGCAGCAGGATAGGATCATTTTTGATATCTAACCCAAGCTAGCAATCTTACCCCGACCTTTTATATTGTCCAATTTTGTCTGTACTTTTTGTGTTGAGGAGTTTGCGATATCTGAGGTCTCATAAACCGCATGCGAGTCCGCTAATTGCTAGTCAGCAGCGAAATGAATTGTCCCATATGAATGCTTTTCAAAGTGTTCACTCTAAAACCAAGTAATATGATATCGTACTAGAATTCATTTACCGCCCAAATTTTTTATACCTTTCCCACGGCTCTAAGCTACCCACCTTTAAAGTTATCTAGGTGAGATGTCACACTAACCCGCTTATTTTTTGTCAAGTATTCAGATTGTTCAATACATTTTGTCCGTTGTTTTATTTCGCATGTGAAAATGGTCTTCACGAGACGCTCTAAAGCAAATCGCAATGTAATGGCCGTTGACTCCCATAAACAGTCGAGATAATCAACTTTATCGAAACTCGTTCATCTCGCTACCGCATCGAGTGCATCAAATTGCTATTTGCTTGGACTGTTTATTTTAGCATGATAATTGATTCTCGGTTGCTATCAATATAATATTACTAGAACCGTTAGTGTCAGTCAAACCTTTTTGAAATGGAGGTTGTTCGGTTTGATGGGGCTGTTTATCAGAGCGCAAATGCGTTGTTGATGCAAGACAAGAACATTATGTCACAGGAACATTGTTTCTTAGGATCGTTTGTCTGAACCAGGGTAAAAGGACGGTGCTTAATTGCTCCATGAATCTCGAAGTTTATCTAATTCACACTGGCTCCTGAGTTTGTCCAGTGGAGAATACTACCGGACTAATGGATTCGCTGCTTCCTGCCTAAACAATGAAAATACCTCTCGCCTTGGAGGTCATCTCCAGTGTACAGCGCCAATTAGACTCTGAGCCACAACCCATATATTTACACTTAGTGAATTTTTACCAGAAGCTTTCGGAAACCTACTTATAATGGCCACTGTTGCGACCCGTTTGATAAGCAGCATTCCGGAACCGTCATTTGGATCGAAAAGTGGAATTTGTCGAAATATGTGCATGACTTGACAAAGTTGATGGTAGAGAGAAAATTCATTGTTGTGGCATTCTCGGACAGAATGTTTTTTTTTGGAGATAAGAGCATCGTCACATTCTCCCACTCTCAGTCATCTGGAAAAGACAAATACTGTCTTATAAGCATCATACATTGCAGGTCTGTATTGTTTATACTGGCAGTTAGCCGGCCTTTCATATTCTCCCCCAGTTTCTCACTAAAGTTACAGTGGTCAGCCTGTTTCTACAGCTGCGCGATGGAATCTCTACAGGCCCTGTTCGGGCCACGTACTAGTCTGTTGAATGTTACCTGTTCCGTTACTCTGAGGTTTACGAGCAATGTGTTGTGATAGAAGCATTCCTATTTCTTCTTAGGGAAGTTTGCATAGGCTGTTAGGGATTGCTAGCCTGGAATCCCTACCACCAGCAGTCTTGAAGCAGACGAATTGGATGTTCTAGTTTACAAAATTTTGGGGATATCGTGTCATAGCTCAAGACGCTCGACTCATTCCTTAATCTCAACAGCGTTCCGCTGATCCAACTGTTCAGTTGCAAGCAACACCGTTGCCTTTGCAATCTATAATGCTGGTAAGCGGGAATATGACTAGCATTTTAAATCCTGAATTGCGATCGGATCGTGCACCTAGGATTGGATGACATTGAGCCACCTGGGATAGTAGCGGTCACGAGACATAAGACTAATCGCATTAAATTAGTATTACACGTATGAACGCAAGTTATATAAACTCAACTGCGTATTATCGTACAGTCACCGGTTATGAATATTACTCGTTCTTTGACGCAACAGCATGGCCCAGCAAGAAGAAATCACACACGCACGACTTTACGGTTGGACCACTGCATCAGTAGTCATGACTGGAATAGAGTGACAGACAGCCTGAAATAAGTCTAACTAGAAGGCGTCATTGTCAGTGTTATGGACACAGACACACAATGTTGGACAGCATTTCCAGTCATTGATTTGGACGGCCTCAGATTCCTTAACATGACAGTCGACACGTAGTGACTTCGCGCAATGGAGTAGTTAGGGTCTTTGTATGTCGTGGAGATGGGCTATTAAGCAGAGCAATGGGAACTAAAAACTACCACTTCGTCTACCTTTATGCTAAAGTTTGAGGAATGACATTTCCAGCGAAAATTTCCATTGCGTATTGAAAGGCAACTGTAACGGCAACTGCCTGTTCAGACAGCAAGATGGCACACACTGCGAGATGCAAGCGTTGCGTTTCTCATCAATCGTTTACGTAAAAGCACGAATTTACGTAGTTATTGGTGTGTTGTAGGGGATTTGATTTAGACAGGTCGAGGGCGTGGCGTCCTTTCAGTTCTGTGGTATGTACGACAGAGTTGGTATCCAAATCATCACTCGATCGTACATTCATTTTCATCAGCCCGTAAATCGATTACCCTTCCAATCGAATAATTAGGGAATAGAATATAGCTTTCGATTTGTTCCCTTGTATTCCATTCGGCTTAGTTTGGTTCGATTTGGTTTTGGTCTATCATGCTAGATAACGACATATATCCAAAAACGTCACGTCAGCTAATCACTCTCGTCAAAAACGACTGAACTTTAAATGTCTTTTGATTGGAAATACATTTAGTTGCCATACCTTCTTAAACAGTCATATTTTGAATTACATACATTTTACTATACGACAGAAAACATCAAAGAAATTCTGACGATATCCATCTCCAGCTACATTCTGAGTTGCTACTATCCCCTTAAGTGCATCGGTGTATCTTAATCAGTCAGCTAAAGCCTTTGAATGGCGAGACTCGCTGGAACCACGAGCAACCACACTACACAATACTGCTTTAACAACACAGTGTGGAATCGTTCATCAGTACTTGTTCTCCTGTTGTTGGCAGTCGTTTTCTTGGGTTGGTTACAAAACCGTTACTTTAAACGGAATGTTTCTTATTCATGCATGCTTAACAGACTTCATGAAATGGGAGGTTTCAGCCTGTCCAACGAGTGCTAATCCTCAGAATATTGATTTGAATTAACAGGTAGTAACTGCGTCTACCGAGACGGTCGGGCAATCTGATCACTACTCATAATCGAATATGGTTAGGCTTCCGTGTACGATAATTTTGTCGCGCTTACTGTGAGGATTGGCCGTCCGTATGTGCTTGTCAGTTGTATGAGTATACTACTTCAATGTTTTCAAATAATCTGTGTTATTGTGTTGCCTGCGTATGTGCTTTCACGTCCAGTTTTCTTTTCAGAGAACTTTTGCATATATTTACGAAATCTCTAGCTGTTTTCATTTTCGCGATCAACATGTGCGCAAGACCGCATTACTATTTGATCTTTTTTCTCTCCCATGTAAACATATGTACGTATGATTCCATAAGATTAATGTGATATTGATTGTATTAGAGAACGGGGGAAGTTCTTGGAACAGGTGCACGTCTACTGCCGTCTGTCGTGAACAGTTAAATAAGTATTCCTATTACTTCAAAAAAAAGCAGCACGCGCTCGTATAAACAATCGTAGTGTCCGGTGAAGGTTGTCGTGTTCACCTCAACGGTGAGCTAAGCACGAGTTTAGCTATTCAAGGTTACGATTTGCAAAGCCACTCCAGCATATTCTCCTTACAAAACGGGTTGCCCGTGTTCTTGTCGCATACTCCGGTGTACTTGGTTTAAGAGCTGAAAGTCAGTTTGTATGTAGTGTGTGTACAATTCAGTTACTAATGGTTGCTTCCTCCTTTATCACCTGGGGATTATAGTAGTTGTGTGGATATTTCAGTCCAAGAACGTTTTCCAATTCTTCCACTTTGACATGAACAACATACTGGCAACCTTGTGGGTTCAGAGCTGGGACTTAGATCGGGGCAGTGGTAGTAATCAAGATCCGAACCTGCGTCCATGAATTTGATGATAATTAAGCAAAACTAAACCACAGGAGAGGAAGCATCACATATATACTGTCTTTGGTTGGCTGTTCATAAGAAGCGTGCTACGAAAAGCAGTTTTACCATGCTTCTGGCCGTTTTCCCTGTTCGTAACATCTTTGTGAATGTACCGAAAATGGTCTATCAATCGTTGGTACACTTTTATGAACTAATCTAGCATAGACTTCAAGCCACCCATCCATGGATTGAAACTGTCTTCGATTCTGTCTGCAACGCTTTTCTTTTATGACAATAAAAATACCGTGGAAGTTTCCACACATTTCGTTGATGTCTCCCAGTTTACTGTGATGCAGAATTAGCTAAATAGTTTGTATGACATTTTGTTCTTCGTGACTACGTGTTTCGTCTACACATCAAAAGTAGTCTGTCTTTATGCTTCTACGTATTTTGACCCTATAATGTGACACAGATAAACACGATTTTCGACTTTTTGCATTTCACAAGTATTAACCCACACACTAGATTAGGGAGCAGAAGAGCAATGTTTGATGAAAATGCACCAAGGAAACGGTTCAATGATGGTTCATAGAGTTCACGTCCGAGAGTCTGATTCATGTCTGTTGTAGTGGATGACCTCCGATTCGATTAGATGAACCGTTGAAAGAACCGCCAGAAGAGCATCTTCAAAAAGTCTGAATAGGGTTATCCGAATGTTGTATAACAGGCAGTCTCGTTGTGAGTAGTATACTACTCACACACTCGGCTTGACTGTCACTCTATGTCTGCTTTGTCCATAACATTCCTCAAGAAAGTAAACTGCTCGCCTCGGTACACCGAATATTTTTTTGTAAGTTAAGCTCAACATTCAAATAGCCGGACTCAAATGGTCTGCAAGAATTGTCACGCATTTTTTGAGAAGACAAAAGGATATCGCACAGATGAAACGAAGGACATGAAGAACAATCCTCTCAAGACGAGACACGTGACAAATATTGCGATCATCTTTCAGTATAACAAGACGAGCTTCCGAGCTCAAATCGATGCTTATCCCTAATGTCTCCACATGGACTCTGCAGCCTATGCCGAAAAACGTTTCTTGGTTGAGGTTTAAGAAAACGAGTAGAATCGTCTCGCTGAATCAGCTCCCCACACAAGCGACATTGCCTGTTATAAACTTTTCTTTTCACTTATAAGAGAAATTAATGGGGACGGACCTTATGTATTGAGGTGTTTGTTGGCATTCCTCCAGAATGTGGGTGTGTGCCGCAAACGGTATACTAACGATAGACGTTTGTTTAACACAATAAAAGTGTTCATAACAACGAAAAACTACCAGCCTGTCTGTGTGTGCTATTCCAGCTAGTGCTCCTCGTCTTCTAGTAGACGTCTCGCTCCTCTTTTCAGAAGCTTAAATCAAGGAGCTATGTTGCCTTTTCTCCTCTTGGGCCTTGTTCATGCATTGTATGTTGACTGTTTCGTTTAGCATCTCAGTCCAAGTTTAACTGTATGATTGTAAGTGTATGAAACCACAATTGAGGCGGCCACTATGACGAGCTGATCCGGAATCAGATACCGCCAACCGTGTATAATATTTTTGCTTTTATAACTGCGACACTACTCACTTCAATTTAGTTTATATCATACCCACGACGGTAGATCTTACAGAACCGGAATATACCAACTAGTGGTATGTTTAGCAACAGTAGATTCTTCTGTTTTTTGGTCGTCTCCAAACAAACCTGCCTTCGATATTAGACTCTTCCGGCTTGATACCCGTCAGGTCCAACGGCGGGTCCAATTAACTTCAATTCGCTGACCTGGGAACTGCAATTTTTAGGTTTAATCTACACGTTGATCATGATTAAACCTTGAAACACTGTTAACACTTGTTGGTCTCAATCACTGATTGCATCGCGGACGACGAATTCGTCATTCTACTTGCTAAGCTCCCCAGAAAATCCATCAACAACTGGTCTGGGGGCTGTATTGTTACGAAACAAAAGACCGATAGACTACTGAAGCATACGCTTTTCACCACGGAACGGAACTGTGCGTAAGTTAGGAGGGAAATGCTGGCAGTGTTATTTGATCTGGAACGGTTTAGCATTTATGCCCTTGTTAGGAATCATTAGTACATACCGACCACAAACCACTAGTTTCAATAGTGAGGAAACTGTTATCCGCTTCACCGAGAAGGTTACACAGAATGCTAATCAGAATGCAGAAATGTGACGTCGAATTGATCTGTCTACACATAATTGTCGTGCTATCCAGAGTTTGTAGAAATATTAATCTTTTGAATAGTTTTATTTTGTCACTGTTACGCTTAAAGGTCACACTATGATGGAAACCACTGTGAACGTGGATCCCCGAGGAGCAACAGCAAACGGCACTGCGTTGCAACGACTGGCTGAAACAATCAGAAACGAATGACCATTCGATAACAGGAAGTTTCCCGAAGAACTAGCAGTCTTCTCTAGTGTTGTAAACACATGGGTTAGTAAGTTGAGTTGACGGCGGAATGAAAGAGCGCCTGACAGAACTCGCATTTTCTGCCTTGTGACAAACATAACGGCCACCTCTACCCCCGATAATAGCATGAATGCTCCTGTTGTTGTTTTTAAGTCAACTCAAAAGATGAGTGCAAAAAGCAACTTTGTTCTGCTCAAAAGCGCGTGTAACGGGGGTGGGGAATACGGGACATATATGAGGTGGCCTGTAAATATTTCCGAATCCGAAGATTGAAGGACGGTTACTAGAAATAGTAGTTAAGTTCAGTAAAACATCAGTGAGCGGATCGAAACAAAGGTGGAGCGGGCAAAAATGAGTGAAGTTTACATCTAGACTGCCATGGAATTTTCTGTTTTTTTTTCCTGGTCTAACGAAACCGTTTTTTTAGGGGAGTAGGCATTTCTTGATGGAAAAACAGGGTTCCCTGTCATTTAGCAACCATGATTAGGTTATCTTGGAAGATGGTTTAATATTCATCAGAAGAAGAGTTACGATACCTAGAACGTTTCGGCACAAGGTTTTGGGGCATGTTCATCTGGCACACAGAGGATAAAGGAGATTTCCTATTGGCCCTAGACGTCAAGTTCCTTAAGAGACAACATTCTAAAGTGTACCGCGTGTCGGAAACGCTGCTGATATGTCAATTCCCCCAAAGATTTTGGCAAATTGTGTTTGTGTGATATCTTTACATTTTACGACACACGATACTTGGTCGTAATGGACTATTTCACCGATTTCTACGAGTTGGAATGGCTGAGCTCTGCTACTTCCAGTGCCGTCGTTAAGATCTTTCAGGTCCAATTTGTACCAGACAGCATACCTGATATCTCCTCGAACAATGGACCACTGTTCATTGGCACGGAATTCAAAACGTTCACCGATCATTGAGGATTCGACCATCGTACAGACGGTCCGTACTACAGTCAGTAGAATGGCAAGGTCGAAGCAGTGACCACAATGGCAAATCGACTTTTGCGACTTGCACGGCTATCCGTAAAATGATCTGTGTTTGTTGATACTCGGAAAACGGAATAACCCCAATGAACCGATGTATTCCTGTTCTCTCCAAGGCACATTTAAGAGAGGAACACATACGCATTTACCGACAACCAAAGGGCTGTTACTAACTCAATCATCGAGCGAAACCGGAGGACATGGGGATTCGAGAAGACGAATGATAAACCGACAGAAGAGTGCGCGATCCACCGACACTGCGGGTGGGCGACAACGTGTGAGTTAAGTATGTTCCAGTAAACCCACGGCGATGGACAGAAGGAGTTGTGGTGAGGGCCTGCGGTAATCGGTCGTATGAAGCAGAAACCGCAGAAAAAGTATAGAGGTGGAATCGAGCGTATGTGAGAGAACTGGCAATAACGGATACAGGAACCTCCCCACGAATGAGGAAGTTTTATCAAGAAGCAGGGGTAGATTCTGTTATGAAAGTGGGGATACAAAGGGATTGGGATG
>LOND01001926.1:16198-34989 GCA_014220965.1 Paragonimus kellicotti | reverse complement strand
TGGACGAACACATCGGTATGAGATCAATCAACGATTTGTGCAAAGCTATGGCTAATCAGTGTTGACTACCAGAGCAAACTGACGTCAGCGAAGTCACCGATCCGGATGACACTCAGACGCATCGTCTGGCTTTGTTATAGTAAGCACCTCAGTAAGACAAGTTGTTTAATGTGTCAAATGCTAGGAACAAACGGGCCGCAGCTGAGGCGAGCTACCCAATAGAAAGTTCGAGGCTTCGGGACCAGCTGTTTTTCTTCGTTGTATTGCTGCTGCTGCTTGTCTATAAAATAACCCATAAAAACTGAACAAACTGCAATTGCTGAGTACCGCCTTTTGGTTTCGTTTCGGAAAGTAACAAGTTTTCAATAACTAATACTGTGAACAAGACTAATCTTCAGCGGATCATGGGATTCGATAGAAAATAAAGCTCTATCAACTGAATGCACGTGATTGGTGGTTGACCTGGATAACCATTTTCTATCATTAACTGGTCTTGTAACTCAAATGCATCGTTTTTTTTTTCGGTTTCAAATACAACCTGCAGAAATAGTCCAGTTCAAATACTTTGATTCTGTACTTTGTCCCGTGAATGATCATCCGCTGATCGATATTCTGTGAGCAAAAATGTCTGGAGATGCACACAATAACGCACTCATTTAGAATGCGTGCTGTATGCTGGAAGTTACCAACGAACTGATACGTTTATGCGAGCTTCACGGTGATAAATACAGGAAATATATTCTTTATATTCTTCATTTAGCTTTGTCACCTGCTACCTGCACATGGAAATTGGCCCAACCGTGATCCTGGCAACCAGCGTAACTGCTTCCTCCTCGTCTTCTTCGCTCAACTCTTCCATATCCATCATGACGATGGGCGCAGGCAATTCGACCTTGACTCCTCCTTCCACCGGCCCCAAGCGATTGACCAAACCGGTCTTCGGTGCGTGCGATATGCTAGACCTCAAACCCAAGTCTCTCTGGCCGGATTCGAAACTAGACTCGACCAGGTATACCACTTCGGGTCTCGGAGACTCGCGGCATTCAGCAAGCGACACACAACTAGAGAACAATTGTGCCAGTCTTGCGAGACAACAGTCACCCGTAACACTTTCCGAGTAAGTGAGCACGTGTTGTTTCTTAATTTGCCTGATGACTGACCGATTGATTAATAATGGCCAAGATGTCTCTTGTGTTCTGAAATTTTATCCAAGCGGTCACATGTGATGTCGGTTAAATTGAGCGCTCCCTGATTACTTAGCACCTACACATGCATCTGATGGAGTTAAATGTATTAGGCTTGGACGTAACTGGGATATGAGGAAGAAATAAACTTGCGTGAAAAGAACGCACTGTCCCACAACAAGTGCATAATTGCTTGCGGTGACCTCAACAACAGATGAAAATCGTTTTTGAGCATCTGATCAAAAGGTTGATGACAGAAAAGACTATTATTCTGCAGTTGAGACCACACGTTTCGGTAAGGAGGCTTCGCTGTGCTGAAGTACCCAAAGAATAAAGAAACTCTAGTTATCCTATTTTTTAGGAAGCATACGCCCTGAAGTCCTAGATGAATGTAAGGGATCCGCTTAACATCCCGGTGGCGTTCGACGGGAATTTTCATGGCAACTCATGCCTACACACAGAAAAGTATGAAAATTTTCTCCTGTTGGTCAACCTATCAGATGCCACTAAATAATACTAGGTGGCTATATTTCGACAAGCATTTGGAGATGGACGAAGACAAATTCTTGGAAACCTAACTTTCGAGAACGGAGAAAAGAAACGGGCCGACTATGTCCATCCGCAAAATAGAAGATTATTGTTTGGGACGAAAAAAAATGAAACGTTGGAACGCTCCCAGTTTTCCCAGAGGCGTCGCGAATCCTGAAAAATAATAGGTAACTGTATAACCGCTTTAAAGAAACCGTCAAACTCATACGTTTTCTGCACTTGCTTAGGAGACAGCTTCATCTGGAACAGATTTGTCATTGGCGTTCAAAGTACACTTGTGACCAAGAGATTGCTGAACATTCGGAATTTGACACTCGTCCAACGAATCCACATTTTAAACAGCAAAAAAGCGACGGAACAAATAATGATGTTTCCGGATGACATCTGCGGCCTGGTGTTAAATCCTGTGATCGGGGACACAGAACAAGTTGTGTTGGTCTCTTGCCAGTTTTGTTGGAGGAGACATCTTTTTTTCGTAAAGAAAAGCATCCCACCTGCAGAAAGACGCACATGAAGTGCCGGAAAATGACACTTCATTGGACATTGCAGGTCGCCTACAGTCAGTTTGACCGGACGAAGATGACAGTGAAATAATAATCTGCACAACGGACCAAACAGACAGAAAAGTCTGCTCGGAAATGAGAATAGCAGATACAGAGAGATGTCCACCAGACCCAGGCTTATCTGTTATTGTCATGTCATCAGCTTTGCTCAAGGAGGCCAGCGTACATGAATGAAATACGCAGTCGAAAATGTGGAGTAGTGCGGCGACAATCGTTAAAAGAGGTACAACCCCGCCTGTCACTAACCTGAACAATGAACAGATTTATGCTGCCTTCGCACTTTTGTGGTTGACTGGTTCAGTGTCCATCTTGGGTGTTGATGCCGCTCAGTTGAGGGGTTTCATCACCATTAATCACTGTGATTTTCCGCACGGCTTAGCCGACCCAAATGGTTTTGATCGGCATTCTGTTTTTAATCTGACTCTCGGTCATGTCGGGCGCCATCAGTGTATATGTGGTTAGCAATACCGTTCCTGTTTCGCTGTTATTCCGATGCACTTTATAGGCCTTACGGGATAAGTGTACAGCGGAATTAGACCTAGTTCGAATTAACGTGTTTGTTCCTGTAGAGGAATGGGCCATCTGGGCTAGTCAGACTGCTATAACTTTGATGAAGTCAGGTATGTCATCCGCGCTTGCCGTTGGCCGCACGTCACCTGTCTAACCGTGCACCGATGTGTCGGGTGCTACCCCTTTGTGCGTCGATCCGAAGACAGTGAAGAAGGTGTTTCGAAGACAGTATTACTGTTTGCCAAACATCGAAAACATTCTACTGGGACCGAGTCAAGCCCAATTTCTCACAAAGGTGGATTCATCTTTGGCTTTTTAGCGGTTGGAATTAGACGAGAATTCCAATTTACCTTACCAAGTTTGGAACCCCGTTTGGACGTTTTCGTTGGTTACGTTTGTCTTTCGGACCGAAAGTGTCCGGCGAAATTTGTCCACAACGCTTAATCCGTGCGCTTGACAAATTAAAAAGTGTCACGTGAATCGCAGATGTGCTACTTTTGGAAAAAACTGCAGAATCATAACCGAAACCTGGAGGCTTTTCTAGAGTTCGCTTGTCACGCGACAAAGTGAACTTTCGAGAAAATGGGATCACCTTTCACGGAAATCTGCTAACGTCAATCGGACTCATAATAGACCCAGAGAAAACAGGTTCAAATGTCACAGTACAAACCTCTGAAGAAGATGAAAGCCTTATCACAACTGAATGTCAATTATCTGGGCCGTTTCTTTCCAAACCTGTCCAGCATGATGCATCCTATCCGCATGTTGACCCATAAAGGAGTACCATGGAAATGGGAGGAAGAACAACAGACAGCATTCAATAAAATCAAACGAGTTATTACCGAGGCCCCTATATTCAACTACTGCAATGCAGCACTACCTCTGGTTATCCACAGTGTGATAGCAGTGGAACTGGTCTGGGGGCTGTATTGTTACGAAACAAAAGACCGATAGACTACTGAAGCATACGCTTTTCACCACGGAACGGAACTGTGCGTAAGTTAGGAGGGAAATGCTGGCAGTGTTATTTGATCTGGAACGGTTTAGCATTTATGCCCTTGTTAGGAATCATTAGTCAAACCGACCACAAACCACTAGTTTCAATAGTGAGGAAACCTGTTATCCGCTGCACCGAGAAGGTTACACAGAATGCTAATCAGAATGCAGAAATGTGACGTCGAATTGATCTGTCTACACATAATTGTCGTGCTATCCAGAGTTTGTAGAAATATTAATCTTTTGAATAGTTTTATTTTGTCACTGTTACGCTTAAAGGTCACACTATGATGGAAACCACTGTGAACGTGGATCCCCGAGGAGCAACAGCAAACGGCACTGCGTTGCAACGACTGGCTGAAACAATCAGAAACGAATGACCATTCGATAACAGGAAGTTTCCCGAAGAACTAGCAGTCTTCTCTAGTGTTGTAAACACATGGGTTAGTAAGTTGAGTTGACGGCGGAATGAAAGAGCGCCTGACAGAACTCGCATTTTCTGCCTTGTGACAAACATAACGGCCACCTCTACCCCCGATAATAGCATGAATGCTCCTGTTGTTGTTTTTAAGTCAACTCAAAAGATGAGTGCAAAAAGCAACTTTGTTCTGCTCAAAAGCGCGTGTAACGGGGGTGGGGAATACGGGACATATATGAGGTGGCCTGTAAATATTTCCGAATCCGAAGATTGAAGGACGGTTACTAGAAATAGTAGTTAAGTTCAGTAAAACATCAGTGAGCGGATCGAAACAAAGGTGGAGCGGGCAAAAATGAGTGAAGTTTACATCTAGACTGCCATGGAATTTTCTGTTTTTTTTTCCTGGTCTAACGAAACCGTTTTTTTAGGGGAGTAGGCATTTCTTGATGGAAAAACAGGGTTCCCTGTCATTTAGCAACCATGATTAGGTTATCTTGGAAGATGGTTTAATATTCATCAGAAGAAGAGTTACGATACCTAGAACGTTTCGGCACAAGGTTTTGGGGCATGTTCATCTGGCACACAGAGGATAAAGGAGATTTCCTATTGGCCCTAGACGTCAAGTTCCTTAAGAGACAACATTCTAAAGTGTACCGCGTGTCGGAAACGCTGCTGATATGTCAATTCCCCCAAAGATTTTGGCAAATTGTGTTTGTGTATATCTTTACATTTTACGACACACGATACTTGGTCGTAATGGACTATTTCACCGATTTCTACGAGTTGGAATGGCTGAGCTCTGCTACTTCCAGTGCCGTCGTTAAGATCTTTCAGGTCCAATTTGTACCAGACAGCATACCTGATATCTCCTCGAACAATGGACCACTGTTCATTGGCACGGAATTCAAAACGTTCACCGATCATTGAGGATTCGACCATCGTACAGACGGTCCGTACTACAGTCAGTAGAATGGCAAGGTCGAAGCAGTGACCACAATGGCAAATCGACTTTTGCGACTTGCACGGCTATCCGTAAATGATCTGTGTTTGTTGATACTCGGAAAACGGAATAACCCCAATGAACCGATGTATTCCTGTTCTCTCCAAGGCACATTTAAGAGAGGAACACATACGCATTTACCGACAACCAAAGGGCTGTTACTAACTCAATCATCGAGCGAAACCGGAGGACATGGGGATTCGAGAAGACGAATGATAAACCGACAGAAGAGTGCGCGATCCACCGACACTGCGGGTGGGCGACAACGTGTGAGTTAAGTATGTTCCAGTAAACCCACGGCGATGGACAGAAGGAGTTGTGGTGAGGGCCTGCGGTAATCGGTCGTATGAAGCAGAAACCGCAGAAAAAGTATAGAGGTGGAATCGAGCGTATGTGAGAGAACTGGCAATAACGGATACAGGAACCTCCCCACGAATGAGGAAGTTTTATCAAGAAGCAGGGGTAGATTCTGTTATGAAAGTGGGGGATACAAAGGGATTGGGATGGACGAACACATCGGTATGAGATCAATCAACGATTTGTGCAAAGCTATGGCTAATCAGTGTTGACTACCAGAGCAAACTGACGTCAGCGAAGTCACCGATCCGGATGACACTCAGACGCATCGTCTGGCTTTGTTATAGTAAGCACCTCAGTAAGACAAGTTGTTTAATGTGTCAAATGCTAGGACAAACGGGCCGCAGCTGAGGCGAGCTACCCAATAGAAAGTTCGAGGCTTCGGGACCAGCTGTTTTTCTTCGTTGTATTGCTGCTGCTGCTTGTCTATAAAATAACCCATAAAAACTGAACAAACTGCAATTGCTGAGTACCGCCTTTTGGTTTCGTTTCGGAAAGTAACAAGTTTTCAATAACTAATACTGTGAACAAGACTAATCTTCAGCGGATCATGGGATTCGATAGAAAATAAAGCTCTATCAACTGAATGCACGTGATTGGTGGTTGACCTGGATAACATTTCATATCATTAACTGGTCTTGTAACTCAAATGCATCGTTTTTTTTTTTCGGTTTCAAATACAACCTGCAGAAATAGTCCAGTTCAAATACTTTGATTCTGTACTTTGTCCCGTGAATGATCATCCGCTGATCGATATTCTGTGAGCAAAAATGTCTGGAGATGCACACAATAACGCACTCATTTAGAATGCGTGCTGTATGCTGGAAGTTACCAACGAACTGATACGTTTATGCGAGCTTCACGGTGATAAATACAGGAAATATATTCTTTATATTCTTCATTTAGCTTTGTCACCTGCTACCTGCACATGGAAATTGGCCCAACCGTGATCCTGGCAACCAGCGTAACTGCTTCCTCCTCGTCTTCTTCGCTCAACTCTTCCATATCCATCATGACGATGGGCGCAGGCAATTCGACCTTGACTCCTCCTTCCACCGGCCCCAAGCGATTGACCAAACCGGTCTTCGGTGCGTGCGATATGCTAGACCTCAAACCCAAGTCTCTCTGGCCGGATTCGAAACTAGACTCGACCAGGTATACCACTTCGGGTCTCGGAGACTCGCGGCATTCAGCAAGCGACACACAACTAGAGAACAATTGTGCCAGTCTTGCGAGACAACAGTCACCCGTAACACTTTCCGAGTAAGTGAGCACGTGTTGTTTCTTAATTTGCCTGATGACTGACCGATTGATTAATAATGGCCAAGATGTCTCTTGTGTTCTGAAATTTTATCCAAGCGGTCACATGTGATGTCGGTTAAATTGAGCGCTCCCTGATTACTTAGCACCTACACATGCATCTGATGGAGTTAAATGTATTAGGCTTGGACGTAACTGGGATATGAGGAAGAAATAAACTTGCGTGAAAAGAACGCACTGTCCCACAACAAGTGCATAATTGCTTGCGGTGACCTCAACAACAGATGAAAATCGTTTTTGAGCATCTGATCAAAAGGTTGATGATGTTGTACGCACCCTCACCGTGACACCAAAACGTTCAACCGTCGAATTTACCTCGTGTGCTGACCTGTGTCTCATCAGTATAATTGCTGCATGACTGATGGAATCTGACTTAATCATTTTTGTATGCTATGTGGATTTTTGGAAGTTAATTAAGTCAATTTCATCCAGGTCGTATGATTATTCCGATTGTGATTAACAATGTTCACTTAAATATACGGCCAGCCCCGGTGCTGCATCTCAGATGATTTTATTTGATAATTTTTCTTAGTCTAATTGTTATCTGTCATTTTTACGTAACTGTGAGTGGTAGCGAAATCGCATTACTTCGGTTAAGCTTGGAAAAGCTCCATTTAGTACATATCTCAAGGTTGATGAACGTGGCGTACACTTTTTGGGGGTATATTTTCAAGAGTTTCGACTGTTAGACCGAAAAGCGTTGAATCCGCTGAGGGATAGCAGATAAATCGGAGGTTGCTTTCGTGGTGCAGTTTTATTGAATGAAAACTGCGTGCATATTCTTGTGTACATTTCCGCGACTACTTGACGAGTACGTCATTGTTTTAGGGACTGAATGTGTTATGTAGTCAACAGCAATCGATACCTGGTCGGAGTATAAATGTACTGTTGAGCAATGTCAGCAAATTTAGCTTTCAACTAGGCTCGGTTGTCAGCAGACGTATGCGTTATTTTTTTATGAGCCAATTTTAATAAAGCTTTTGTAAACGCAGAATTTAAAATTTTGTGACTCCAGTTTTATGACTTTACACCAGAGCCCATTAACAATCAGGTGTAGTTGGAAGCTAGCTTCGTTGATATTGTTCATCATTGTGTATGTTCCCCGACCCAGCATCACCGATTGTTGCTGACCAACAAATATATTCGGCCTCCGAAAGGGTTAACAATTCGCAGTAATGTACTCATTGCTTTAGTTAAGATCGAATAGGGGTTCGTGTTGCAATTCGGACCAGCAGTGTATTTGAGTCTCATGGAGTCTTTCTCAAATGGGACTTAAAGCTTAGCTGATTGTTCCTGTCTAATCACTGTTGAAACAGATAACCAAAAGTAATAATTTGAATAGTATTAGTCATCTCGAAATACTGGAACATATTTATCCGTATAATTAAGCAAATTAACAAAAGTGCATGAGACAAAAACTGTGATGATTTGTGCGTAGTAACAAATCAAGTAGCGTTCAACGCACCTTGAATTCGTGTTGAAATTTTGATTACTAATGTCTGTTTCAGTTTAAATCCACGGCTGTTTTCACCCTTCTCCAAACCCTCATTCTGAGTCGGTAGCACACATTGGTCACGCGAACTGATCGAACTGATTGAAACGTGTTGGCATATGAGCTTCCCATGTATCTGTTCTCTTAGCCCAACTTTCCCATCCCTCCGAAACAACTGTACAACAACCAACCGTCCATCACTCACAACACTGAGCTCTTGTCAGTTCAATTGGTCACTTTTATCGCCACCCCCAGTAGGCAGTGTCCTTAAACAGGTTGGAATGTGGTATCTTGACCCACAGAAGTGTGGTACAGGTTGATCATTCTGTTTGCTTACACCTTCGACAAATATAGCTTATCACGAACACGTCAGTTAATCAATCATCCGTGTCCTGGCTATATCAACTCAAGTCATACACCGAATTAAGAATCAGTCCGAATTCGCTAAAGGTTTATGTATGTGTGCGTGTGTGGGTGCATGCGCGGCCGACTGTTTTTTTTTGTCACTGGTCAGGACACGTCGAACAGACTGTTTCCGCACGTGGGAGATGCGAAATAACTCTCATTCATGGTTCGTGGACTGGGGCTGTACGGTGACAGTTTTCGCCTTGGAAAAAAGTGTGCCTTCAGCTTACTTGGTCTCAGTGGAGCACGGTACCATTGGGTAAGCCGGGCTACGTGCTTGAGTGCCAATACGTTTAGCAAATCTGGGACATTAGGTACCGTCACTGGTGTGCTCTTTCATTATACCTTATCTACTAACATTTAATCGATTGAAATGAATCCAGGCTACGGTATTGGTAATGCCAGCTCTCGTTTTGAACCCCGTTTGGCGTCGGAAAAGCAGTTTGTAGCACCTGTGGAGATTTTTTGACCCAGTCGCTCTAAGTGTCGGTCGTTTATTCCAGTCTATTTCTTCTCTCACTTCTTTTTCACATTCAACATTTGCACTGTCCAGGTAACGTGATATTCATCGCCCTATTGGGTATTCACGAATGTTCCAAAGACTTGAGAGTCCTTCATCCCGATTCTTCTCATCTTAACATGATGCTTGTCTATAGTCAGCTACTGAAACGATGAAATTCATTCAGGTCATCGTCACTATGGTCAGGTTCATGACTGTTATGTTGATGATACTCTGGATACACCCGGCTGGCTTTGACGACCAGTGGGTGCCTAGCACCATATATGTTTGCAGGCAAATCTGTCGCCTCCATTCTCGAAAAGACTAAGCCCAATAGCGAAACACTGAATGCTGACGGGTATCGCTTTGGTGACAAAAATTGTAATCGAGATAATCGTGTGCACCACCAAAACAGCTTTTTGATTTTGACAATATGATTTTAGTTTCACTGTGTAGCGAGCAGACTGAGTAACATTAGTTGAACAGCGCATATGTGGATGAAGCCAGATAAATTCAAAGATCGTCATCGATAGTCTACCTGAGTTCCGATTGACCATTTAATTATGCGAAGAAAACTGGATGCACACGCGTCTACGCAGGTAGCACGTTAATGTGTCGTTGATAGGTGGTGTGCGGTTAGAACTGCGATGATTACCACATTAGCGTACGTCATTCGCATTTGACCACAAGGTCCTTTGTGTTGTTAACTTATCTGAACTTAGTTAACAGATGCTTAGGCCAACGGGTGATACAATACTATGGTTCTTCTCGGGATAATCGGACTACGTGAGCGTTGCATCAAGCATCCGAAATTTTGCAGCACTTAAACCTCTGTACTGCTCCAAAGAGTACTCTGAAATATCCTAAAAGTTAAACCTGGTTTGCATGCATCTAGTCACTTATTTCAAATGTCTATAGTTTTCGCACGATTTGTTTTGTTATGTACTCCAGCTTTCCTAATCTAATAAACGAAACTTCTGAGCATTCTTTGGTTCAGTGAGAATATCTCCACAAAAGCAACTTTTATTCTAATTGACCTCATACTATCATGTCATATTTCGCATAAAAATTTGCCTTAACACAGTCGGTATGTTTTTGTAGGTTTGTAAGTTTAGGTTTTTGAGCTGCATACCACCTTTTTGACCAGGAAGCCTATTTGTATAAATCCAACTTTTTATGGAACAAAACAATATATTTACCTAATAAACTACAATTACTTTAAATGTTTTCCCCCTGGAATTAAGACGTTATTGTCTTATTGCACTGTGACTGTGGGATCATTAATTACTTTTACCTATTGTGTAGTTTTAATCTATCGCTGCACGAGATAGTCAACATGAGAATAGCGTATTTGACTAACACAAAAAACTGGTAGAAAAATGCACGGGAAAGGAATATTTAAGTGTTCGAGTTGCTAATAGATGAGAATGTGCAGAGAACTGTCATTTTGCGAATGGAAGTAATGGAACTGCTCGAGCGCTAACATCTTGTAAGGCAGAGTATAAGGGGTTATTTGAAACAAGTTGACTATACTGCACAGTATTTCTAAAATACACCATAGCATACTTTACAATGCATACAGTTGGGCAACTTGCCCAATTCTAATTATAAAATCTGGAAGCGACCCCATTTTTTTCATCAAGCCCGTAAACTACACGAATAACATCGCATTTTCAGTGGCAAGCAAAATGTTTGAGAGAATGAAGCCCTCTTTAGAATGAAAGGTCGTCAGCTTTACCATTGACGACTTGATGTGAAACGATCGCCTGAAACCAACATTGTTAGTTTTGAGATTCACAGTGTCCGATGGCATCTATTTTGAACCAGTTGTAAATCTTATGTGTTAATTTCCGACAATTACCGTTGTGAAACCAGATGGAAAAATATACTATCCTTCACGACAATGCACTATCTTGTGGCACGCAGATGATGATTGTCTAGCACAGTGTGCCTCTCTGACCCTCAATGTCTAGGATTCTTATAGCTAATACCACTTTAAAGTCTACATATAATACCACTTTACCACTTTAGCTAATACCACTTTAAAGTCTACATATAATGTTGGTGAAAATTTTTTCCAGTTTTAACACCTCGACTGTCTAAACTGAACAACCACGAGGCCCGATTGTTTCCATTTCTTGGCAAGCATTGTTGATCTTGACTACACTGACTACTTGGTTGGACTTTGTGCTACCAAGCTTGCCATAAGTGTTCGTAAGAGGATGACCATGCATCAAGCCCCTGGCCATATACATCAGATACCTCCATTTGGTACAAACTGTTACAGTTTTATGGAATACACTAACATTTATGAAAGAGCTCGTCAGTAGTGCATATCCTTGCCACGGCCGGGACTAGAACTCCGGCCACGCTTTCATGAGGCAACCGTGTTGACCACTGCGCCATTGACCTCACATTAGGCACGACCGAATTATCATATGTGAACGCTCAACCACTTTCGCTTGTGAGTATGATGCCGGAGTTCTAGTCCTCGGCAGTGGCAAGGATATGCACTACTGACGAGCTCTAATGAGAGCGAAACTCGAGTCTAGTGCTTCTTTTCGAAAGGGGCCGACTGGAAAGTCTATGGGAATGCGACAGCTGCGATCAATTGTGGGTGATGTTCAATCTTATGAAAACCAAAATCCCCTACTACTCATCAGTAATTTATGAAAAAACTACAAATAAGTCAGTTTTTACACGCTACTTTTTGGAATATATGGGGGATTTATCCCTAAGGTGTCCATGTTAAGGTCAGTAATTCGGAGTAGGTCCAGTTGAACACGCCAGTACTCGAGTTTGAGCGATATGTTTACTCGCAGAATCTTGTATCTGATAAGTATGATTTGATCATCGAGCTCTCATGACCTGGCTCGCACCCAGGTCGCGGTAGTTGAGGTTCAACATCCTGTTCTGTAAGCGGTCTTCGGGCCTGGTGTTCGCCATCGAGGCGAGCCCACTGGACAGTTTATCTCTTAGGCTACTAGTTAGATTTAACTAACGGGGACCTTAGTCCGACCGATGTTCGTTGTATTGGTTACTGTTTCATCCAGCCGGTTGGATCTAGATAGACCGGTTTAATCGAGTCTCTGTCTGTGATACCGGCTCACCTTTTACAACCGTTGTCTCCTTTCCTGCTTAAAGTCCTGGACCTACGTAAAAATCAAACGTGTGTAAATGCCTACGATGGAGTGAAAAGATGGCTTCCACTGTTAAGTATCCCGCAATTCGCTTTTAATCCCACATCTCCCATTGTTCGAATGTAATTCACTTTGAAGCAATCTGTTACATCCGAGTTTTTTCTGTAAGCGCCGTGACTAACAATATGTGCTATAAATTTATCGTTGGGCCGTTGACACAATAGTTCGGATGTAAATGCGATTTTGTGAGCTACTTCCATCTGACCGAGCTGGAATCAACAGCCCTCATAGAAAAAAAGCAGATTAATCAACATACGTGCACATCTTGGTAAAATGCACATACGTAGACGCGCATGAGTTTAAAAATATACCTACGTTAATTACCATTCGCGCATCTGCCTGAAACGGGAATTGCATATACAACGCCAGCAAGGTGTGTTTTGCCCACCGGTCCATTGTGCTCGACTGCATGTGCATCTATAATTCAACACACACCCATACAGGTGCATTCACGCGTTGCATGAGCGCCAACTTCATTGTGAATGTGTGCGCGCCTGTGTCCGTGTGGCATGTATGTCATCAAAATTCGAACGACACTCTAGTAGAGAATAACTTCACAGACAGACACAGCTGGTTGTGTTTCTTTTCTTTCTTCGGTGTTTGTTTCCTATTTCTACCCCTGTTGCGTTAGCTTAGTGAAGGAACTCACATAGCAATGTCCTCCATTTGATTGTGAGATAGACGAAATTGTTACCATACGCAGAATGAGGTTTCTGTTTATCATGTGTTCGAGATTGACGGGGTTTTAGATACGTGCTATCTTTTCTCAACGATTCGCCTAGACAATCAATCTTTTTCATTTATCAATCTATCCTTTTTCTCACTCGCCTCCAGACGTTTATTTGCTAGTAGAGCAAAATAGACATTATCAAACGTAAAACTAACTGATGATCCTCTGGACAGTCGATATTAGCTTTGGTATTGGTATGTTCGCCGAGCTTGGCATTTAGGTTGCAAACGTTTCATCACCAAACGAGGTGACATCATCAGTGCGTAAGTGTTTCAGCGTATAGTTTTTGAGCGTGGAGGTTGGTGAAGTTCGATGGATGCCTGCTCTTATATAGCAGAGTGAGTTGACCTTCTGACCTGAGTTCTGGTTGGTCGCTTTCTGTTGTTCATGACCTTTGACCTGAACCTCCACGCTCAAAAACTATACGCTGAAACACTTACGCACTGATGATGTCACCTCGTTTGGTGATGAAACGTTTGCAACCTAAATGCCAAGCTCGGCGAACATACCAATACCAAAACCATCAACCCGAGCTACGAACAACACCACCACTGTTCACAACTATCAGAAATCGATATTAGTATTTCTTAGAAAGAGTTTCATTTCTGACGTATTTTGCGTGCACCCGGTGAAGTAATAACAAATTTGAAAGGAGTAATGGCAAAACAGGTGTAAATTATTACATTAGTTATATAGATCGAGGGTGTAAAGCAGAGGTGCATGTTAAATCCAAGATACAAATCTCGATTAAATGTGTAGAAGTGGAGCTGAAATAAATCAGATGAAAAAGGTGATATAAAAATAATCGGCCGCAAGAAGTTCGGCTTGTTGTCTTAATGGATTGAGAAAGTTCGTCTCATTCAACTGTCGACCAATTTCTTCCGTCAACTACACGAACCAGTTCGATCTGTTCAACGTTGGCCAACATGTGTCTGAGAAGTCAGAACGCCGATTCTGTTATTGAAGCGTGTAATTTAATTTAAAGCTTTTTATCCCCTCACGTACTCATTTCCACAGAGGTATTACTAATATACTCTTTGACTATCGTATATCATCCACATGTATCTACATTTGGTTCGCTATCTTTATTCGGTGCTCATTTCCTCGAGTTTCTTTCAATGTTGACATGTAAACCGTTTCTACATATCAACGTATTTACACGCTTACTTCAGTTAACTGCACATCATTGAGTTCCCATTCTATCATTTTTCCTGCTCTTCACATCCCTTTTTATCACTCTACAGCGACTTGCATACCGCTAACGAGACCCCGAGCTGTCAGAGTTCACCCTCTCCGACAAATACTCTCATTCACGTAACCCTATCCATACCCTGTGATCTGCCAGTGAACACTCTGGATGTACGCACCCAGGACTGGGAGCAGCCAAACTCATGTCCAAATTCACATACCAGGCTCAATCACGAACCACAACTGCGGCAGCAGCCTCGACAGAATTCGGAGCAGTCTACGCATCTCCCTATGGCTCACTCGGCTGCCGTAGTTCTGCAATTCGCGGACAGGCAACCATTGATCGCTCAGCTTAATCCTTTGGTCGTTGGCAATGTGTCCGATCCTCTTATGGACACAACTTGTCCTGGATCACAGTTAAAGCGACCAAATAAGGTGGAGCCCAACGAGAAAACTTGCACCACTCACGGTACGGTGGCTAGACAGTACGAAGGTTCAGACCGACCTAATCGATGTTCCTCGTTTAATTTCTTCAAATTAAAAAGAACCAATTCCGGACATAATTCAAACAGACGACAGTCTGAGTCCACGGTTGGGCTTCTGCAACAGAACTCGAAGCACCGGAAACCTCTGGATTCTGGCGGCAAATCTGTCTACTTTACTTGGAACTCTGAAGATCCCGCCATGTTGATCGATACCAACTACGACAACTTTCGTCTTGATTCTTTTCAACATCATAATATGGTTCGACACTCTACCACAGACGGGCCTCGTAGTCGGACCAACGAGAGTCCGCCGATCTTCCCATCTGGCGAACAGTCCAATAGTAAACATCCCTTTACTACGATCTCCCCAACGAAACATCCACCTGTGTCCGTATGTGACGACTCTATGGATCATGTCGTTGAGGCTTTGACGGGTGAAAACAAAGACTCTCTCAACGAAGAGGCTACCGAGAATTTACTGAACCGTCCAAATTTGACCGCAACCAGCTCGATTGTTTCGCTTACTACCGATCCCCGGTCAAGAACCTGTTGCTTTTGTTGGTGTTGCTGTTGTTCGTGCTCGTGGTAAGTTGTCTTAGGTTGCCAAAAAACAAATTGACCATTGTCCGGCTTCCTGAACGTTTGTCAGAAAATTGGTAAAGGTTTTTGTTTTCTGTGACACATTACTGGCTACATGATATGCAGTAGGGCCATTGATAACACGTACTCCGCTGTTGGGCTTTCTAGATTTGGACAAACAGTTGGGCCCACTCTATGCTCAAAAAGACGTCTGGGTATCACGTTGGTTCTCCTGACGTATTTCAGAATGTGCATTTTGTAATCAAAATTATATGTTAAAGGCGCGAAATGCTTGTTTCTGAGCTCGACAAAGTTCACGGGCAATAGTGCCGTTCAAACATCTCACGGTTGAGCGTTCGAATCTCAGTTAGCTGAGCTTGGACAGCCTGACGGTATCTAGCTCGTACAAAAGCCAGCACTCAGCGTGCCAGCGAACGCGGCTTTTTTATGTTAGCGTTCTACCTGGACCATTCGGTTTGTTTAGCAATAAACCCATTATCTATTAATCCTGATATTGTGAACTGTCCTTCTGTTACAACCTACAGCATGCGCGTACGTGCAAACGTGCACGGCTCCAAACGACCGTCAGCTTCCAATGATCCGCAGTCGAAGTTGGACGAATTGAGCGTGGACGAAAAGTGAGTTCTTGATGAATGGGGTCATCTTTTATTTGGCTGTTCAAACGTTTTCACTGTTCACGTCTTCACTTTCTTAAACTTGCCAGCTGAAAGTAACAGGAACACCAATAAAATAGACAACATCTGGACCATTGACAACCTTAAAAATGAATCATACAAGATACACTTTCTTAACGAACATCGTTGATCTCACTGAGACGATAAATGAATAGTGGCAAAGTGAACTGTTCCGGTTCGTTCTTTGGCGTATCCTGATCGGTTGCTTAGNGGCTACATGATATGCAGTAGGGCCATTGATAACACGTACTCCGCTGTTGGGCTTTCTAGATTTGGACAAACAGTTGGGCCCACTCTATGCTCAAAAAGACGTCTGGGTATCACGTTGGTTCTCCTGACGTATTTCAGAATGTGCATTTTGTAATCAAAATTATATGTTAAAGGCGCGAAATGCTTGTTTCTGAGCTCGACAAAGTTCACGGGCAATAGTGCCGTTCAAACATCTCACGGTTGAGCGTTCGAATCTCAGTTAGCTGAGCTTGGACAGCCTGACGGTATCTAGCTCGTACAAAAGCCAGCACTCAGCGTGCCAGCGAACGCGGCTTTTTTATGTTAGCGTTCTACCTGGACCATTCGGTTTGTTTAGCAATAAACCCATTATCTATTAATCCTGATATTGTGAACTGTCCTTCTGTTACAACCTACAGCATGCGCGTACGTGCAAACGTGCACGGCTCCAAACGACCGTCAGCTTCCAATGATCCGCAGTCGAAGTTGGACGAATTGAGCGTGGACGAAAAGTGAGTTCTTGATGAATGGGGTCATCTTTTATTTGGCTGTTCAAACGTTTTCACTGTTCACGTCTTCACTTTCTTAAACTTGCCAGCTGAAAGTAACAGGAACACCAATAAAATAGACAACATCTGGACCATTGACAACCTTAAAAATGAATCATACAAGATACACTTTCTTAACGAACATCGTTGATCTCACTGAGACGATAAATGAATAGTGGCAAAGTGAACTGTTCCGGTTCGTTCTTTGGCGTATCCTGATCGGTTGCTTAGTCTGGCAATTCTTCGTATAATATAAACATGTCGGAGGTGACCTATAAGACTGTATGCCAACCAAATCACCTGCTACGGGGCTTACTATTGTCATTGTAGAATGTTCACATCAGTCGTCACCCATTGAAGCTACGAAAGCAGATAACCTGTTTGATTTGCTGGCATCGTTCACTTGACATCCAGTTGTGTCCAGTCCCAGTGACTTCATTTGTTATGGATTTCAAAGTTGAGTTTGACGTATTCATCTTGATGGTGAGGCGGAATCTTCAGACAGATTGACATTCGGAATCATTCCGATAAACTCATGGTGCACTTGACTCCTCACAACTGTCTTTTGTCAGTCGTCAGTTTTTGTATGTTAAGGCGTGCTTCCTGTTTTCTGTTATCTGATTACGTTTTTATTCACGTGTAGCTCTTTTCTCATATGTACATTGCCTCCAGTCCTATCAAAATAATTGTAATCACCGCCTGTGATTTCTCTGAAATCGTTCAACACATCAATTGTGTGTAGGCATTTACAACTTACTCCTATCTATAACTTTTCTGTGACTAATCTGAATGTAACACCTAGCACACATGTAATATGTTGGATCGCCACACTAATCCGCGTTTCCTGTGTTTCGCTGAAACGGTTGCGATTAGCCGTCTCAGTATGCGTACACAAACGATTATCCGTAAGCCATTAAACTCCCGTGAACGTAATCACTTTGCACTGTCCCCTACCTCATTTGCTGTTTTATGTCTTCACTCAAATCCCACTAGTGTTGCGTATATACTCCTAGTTATTGTTGTTTGTTGCCGGAAAGACAGTACGAAATGCTACCAGTGTTCGTCTTCTTATTGCTAAACTGATATAGTGATCGATTCAGTTACAGTCGTTTGCCAAACCAAGTTGATTATGAACAGCGAAGTCAGAATACAGTATTTCCACAACGTATCTCTCGAGCACATTTCGCTGCATCTCATCAGGTACATACTGCAGTCTGTGGTTTATATAGCAAAGTTCCATGGACATTGTGAAGCTAAGCCACAAAATCAACAACCAGACAAACACGCACACTCACACGCATCAATGCACATCTGTTAACAGGACAATCTGGTACTGATAACCAAGTCTTTCTGTGCACAGAGAGGTCGCTTACATCTGCTAATTGCTACCGTTTCTGCAAAACGAAGAAGTCTTCAATTTTTTGTTGCGTAACATATCCGAAGGGTCTTCTCCAGATTCAATTATGTCAACAAGTGTCGAGCGATCGATGACACCGGTTCCTTGTGACTTGTCACAATCTGACTAGAGTCCAACATTGTGGTACGTACCCATGATCGTTTTGCGAACCCAAACTGAGGATGTATTCGTTGACCCAATTACGTAACTGCCACTCCGTTCTGCCTGTGTAAGTGGTCCGGCACACACGAGAATTCATAGATGATGTAAGATTTGGCGTTGAGCGGTAGCGGTGTTTTCAGAGGTGGTGTTGGGATTCGGGTGGTGGTGAACAGCATGACCAGTTGGGCTGCATGGAACGTGCGTCCGATAGCCGCTGTGAACGGGTTTTCAAGAGAGTGGCAATGAAATAACCCTTGTATGGTGAACGGAGGCAGACATTGCGTTTG
>LOND01001925.1:19378-44365 GCA_014220965.1 Paragonimus kellicotti | reverse complement strand
GTCAAAGGTATCCGATTTCCCCCTTCTTGTTCAATTTTGTCATGGACAGCATTCTTAAGGGTGCGCTTGGGGAACCCAGTGAACTTCGTGTTGAGCTTCAACCTGACGCTAGGTCGACCGATCTCGAGTATGTGGACCACATTGTCTTACTTAGCCCCTCAGCCGTAGACATGCAAACCATGTTGTCGTAAATGACCGCACATTTATCTTATTTGCCTCCAGTTGCAACACGAACCTGGTCTGCTCAGCGGTTAGCAGTCGCAAAAACTTCCGGAGAATGAATGTGGAGAAACTACGTGGCTACCTGGCAACGCAGGCTTGGGTGAACGTTATCCCCCCTTCCTTCAGCTGATGATCTCTATGGGAAGTGAACTACCGTTCTTTGAGCAGCGGTCGATGAATCTACACCATCGTCAGCCGCCGAATGGAACAAACCTCTAAGTCAACTGCATTGTTGCACGCTCAAACTTACTCTGAAGAAGCGGCATACTGGGACATGCTATCGGTTATCAGGATTTAGAAGCGACCAAAAATATACGCTACTTCATGAAGTCGATGTGCATTGCTAACTCGAGAATGTTGTCTTCATTATCAACAACATCTTATCGAGCCACTTTGTCATCGATACCAAATGGCCTTTTCAGATTTGTAGCGTTAACTCGCAAAGCAAAATCCGGGGTTCCGCGACTCGGGCTCATCAGGCCTTGTTAGCTGTGATACCGAAAATGCCGATGTCCTCGTTGTGATTTATGGCAGACATTTTGCTCAATCATCTTCAGTTGCTCAGGTTCCTTTTGACAGTGGAATTGATGACACACGATGGTTGCTTCGTCAAGATCGCTAGTAACCGCTGGTTGGAGACGCTATCCGAGATGGCGGTGTGTCGCAGTCAATGGCGTACCTGCATCCATACCATTTCTAGTTCTTTGCTTAGACTTCTATTAATTTTCAACCTTCTTAGTAACGTTTTCTTCTAGGATATTCCACGTCACTGTTGAGGTGAGCGGCAGCCCGAGCCACAGTACCTTTTGGTCAGGCTCATGGCTGCTATGATGATGATGACAGATCTGCCCTGTACTTTGTTAGGAAGCCACTGCCGTCAGGCACAAATTGATATATCAGACCTAACAGGGATACAAGCGCACTCACCAGTGTGTGCTTGCTTTTAGTCGAGGTCCGCCCACAGCAGACGACACTGAAGTACGGTACACTGTGCGCGTAAACGGCCTGCAATGCATAAATACGATACTGCTTCGTGGGGTATCACTATTCGTTCAGTTGTCAACTTCTGGGTCTCTGTGCGATCCGTGGAACCTCCTGATACTCGTCGGAATATTCCACTCAGCAGCGAGTACAACTCGGCTTTCAGGGCTACTCGCTGGGAAACCCGGGAGCAACTATGAGAGTCGCCAGGCGTGATGGACACAACGCGCTATCAGGATAGAACAAGCCGCTGTTACTGGGGGTTATCGAAAGCTTTTACTTCTCATCCGAACGACAGGTAATAAGAAACCAGGTGTGAACGAGATAATCTGCGAAGCCGGTGGTGGCCCTATTCATAACCTGCAACCACGCTTAGGACGTTGGACTGAGCACTTCCAACAGCTTTCCAACTGGCTAACTGCGCCATTGACTACACCCTCAAGCTCTGCCTGTACTCATTAGTGTGTTGCTGATTCCGTTTTCGGGACTAGAATCTCACTTGAGATCATGTCCCTGAAAGTCATCTGTCGGCTTTGGTCCAGAAACACTGGATCAGTGAAGTCGTTCCAGGTGACTGGCTCAAGCGCTTCGCGTGCGAATCACGTAAGAATTGGTCTGATTCTTGTTAGCAGCCATTGTACTTCGTGCAGTAAGCGAAACGCGCAGGGAACACCTCCGTGAGGAGCACGTTGTTTTTTTTCTCTAGCCACCATTCGTGTAGAGGACCAACGGTTTGTTGTCTTTTTGGACATCAGCAAGGCCTTTGGTTCAATTGATATAGCTGTACTCTCGAAATGTCTGTCGAGGAAGGGTATGCTCAAGTGGTATGTGGACACCCTGATAGTATTATGGCACTGTAAAGGCGGTCCTTACTGTACGGTTCCGAAACCTGGTCGATTCGAACTGAGGGTGTTCACAGTGTATCCGTTTTCGACCATCGAAGTCTCCGAAGCATTGGTGACGTGTAATGGGGACACTTTCAGCAGTAAAAAAGTTCGTGGTCCTGTTTTCGCGACGAATAGACTGTCCACCTCTGAGCATGGTGATTCCGTCCCATGGACTTCGTTGGCTTGACTACATTTTACGAATAACAACTCACCGCTTCACGCATCGTACCTTGTTTGCGAGTGATGAGTTAGGCTAAAAGTGGCGGTCCGATGACGGGCGAATGACTTGGGTCTGGGTTGTGAGTGTACCAATATCGGAGTTGGCTTCTGTAAGGTTTTGGTGGCTTCTTGGCATGGGTTTAGGTCATTGTCTGCTATGGCGAAGAGTGAAAATGGATAGTGCCGGCATTACCGATCTATGTGCACTGGTGCACTTTTTTAAAAATCTACTCTGCATCTCCGTACACTTTCTTCTTGAATAACTTTCAATTTGTTCGTTCATTTTGGCACATTGCTGCCTTACACAACTTTTGCCATGCCATGCCATATATATATATATATATATATATATATATATATATATAACTGATTATCTGCCGACTTTCGCCGCTGTTTTATGGAAAGTCTTATGTGCCTCAGTCATTGTTGGTTTTCTTGGGATGTACATCTAACTGTTTGTGGTTACGGACTTAATTCTGGAATGTGTGACTGTAGGCCGTTGCGGTTGAACCACGGTAAGTTCAGTGATTTGGATGATACTGATTGGAGATCGTTTAACGTCATTTTGCATCGTTGTGTATATCTGCTCATGGGCACATTCTGGCCCATTTATAGTTAACCGATTGGTTCACTTGTATCTCTGATTTGTTTTCATCCAAATTATGCAGAAATGCTTGATTTAACGGACTATCAGAAAGATGAGCAGACGTGTCGTTTGTGCAGTGGGCTCATACTACATGACAACTGTTCACCAAAGGGTTGTTCTCATGTGTTTCACCCCACCTGTTTTGAGAATTGGACTACCGGTAATGGATTGGCTGAAGAATACACCTGTCCAGCGCCAAATTGCACATCAATATTTCATGAAATCGTCGTTCGCAAAGCACCTTTGGGGCCTCCTGTAAAAGTGGTTTCTCTAAAAGAATCACATCAGTGTCCAATCTGTTGTGAGCCTCTGAAAGCACCTATTGCGACTCCGGAATCATGCAATCACACATTTTGTTATGTTTGTCTCCGTGAATGGTCACGTGTACGTCATGAATGTCCATTAGATCGGGGTGCGTTTGATTTAATCTTGCTTTCGGACAAAATTGGTGGTCCTATCACAAAAAGGGTGAGTCAGACAGTATTTCGTTTATCAGTTGACACCTAGCTCAGGGATTCATTGGACAGTTGAACATGTTTGTCCGGGATTCTTGTTATTAGAATGATATATGTAGCCCTTATTTTACTTATGTATGTCCCTGCTTATTACATTCTTGTCATTTTCAATTACTTATCCATTCTACTCTGTGTTTCCAGGTATCTCCTCCCCCAGTTGAACTTCAGCCTCTGGACGAACAGTTCGATGGGATCGATATCAATTGCGAAATTTGTTCCCTTCCTGACGACGAGGCACATCTTCTTTTGTGTGATCATTGCGATCGGGGCTTTCATACCTACTGCCTCCCCGATCCTTTGTCTTCCGTGCCATCAGGTGACTGGTTCTGTCCTGATTGTGTGCGTCACGGAATGCGGTCAAGCAATACCGATTCTATCGGGGTTGACACTGTTGCGAGGCGCCGCCAGCGATCTCGATTAGAGTTGGATCTCGCGGAATCGGAGGCTGAAGAAAGCGATCATCAAGATTCCCATTCTAGCCACGCGACAACAGATGAAGATAATTTCAGTGCACATCGACGATTAACAGGCGTGGCACAACGGCTTCTGAGAGAACGTGCGAATCGACGCTATCGCGGGAGCCGCCTACTACAGGAAACCATTTTAGATTTGGCTCAGCGTGCTCTGTCTGAAGTATCTTCTCGAGCACGACAGCGTCGAACCCAACGGCAGCGTGTTCGAACTCAACTCTCAGCCGAATTGCTGACCAACCGAAGTCGTCCAACTCAACCTGTGGCTTCGCAACAAACTCTTTGCTTTCAAGTGTCTTCAGAAGTGAGCGTAGTCACTTGACTTATATATTTGGTACTTCGTTCTTTCTCATGTTTACATGGACCATTTTATCTGACATTGGTTTCCTCTTACCTAAATCAAAATAAGAACCCTGTGTAAGAATGTTCCTGAGCCTCGTTTAAGCATGATAAAGTTTAGTTTTTGCTCGATAGACTACATTTTCAGAGGACTTACGCGCGTTGTTGGGTCACGGATGAGCTTTACTATGCTCGGTTGAACTGTAAACAACTATCACCATGACCCAATGTCCCGTTTGCCAATTTGTCAGCTTGAAACGTTTTGATATCCGATATCTTTATTTCAACACTATCGGGCTTATTAGTTTGTACTGAACAGGTGAGCTTTGGGGTCCTCAGTTTTGACGATCGTTCGTAGGATTTGGAAAGAAAGATGCATGCTTCATTCGGATCTCTGTTCATTCTTCATTCTGTTTCATTCATACGAGGTATATTGGCCGACAACGATAACTCGCGCATACTCCTCTTCGCACATAATTTGTAAACAGCTTCACCTGTAGTGTGTTATCATGAAGAAACGGAGCGTTCGATGTCGTCATTCATCCGTTGGCTATGCAAACCGCCTGTGATGTTTTTTTCATGTTCCTGAGGTTTTTGATAGGAACATTTGAGTTATTCTGTCCCATGTTAGCAGTGAAAACATCTGCCACCTATGATACTCTCACTGTTTCAGGCTTGGATGACGATACGGTCTAACCAGTTCTGATGGTTTCTCAGTCGCATCGAGAGATGCCTTAAAGTGGTGGCATAGTAACAGTTGTGCTGCGTTCAACGACAAAGCACCTTGTACTCTCCTCCTCCGTTTATTGTATCCGTAAAATTCAACTGCCCAGGTTGTCAAACGTAGGTAATGGATGGTTTTGCAACATTTTATTTACTTCTCTATTTTGTTACTTTCTTCCGGATCAAAAACTGGTCTCGTACGATAGTCATAATGTCGCCTTCCACAGCTATTTTAAATCACAGGTAAGGTAACATTTGGTTGAAATCGTTGATAACGTGTTGCCTGCCAGGGCCATATATGATTATCTGGTATGTGTAATTTTGATCGAAATTCATCTGTGCAGACCACTATGATCCGAACAAAACTACGACACTCGTCGTCGACTATACAGCCAGCTCCTCCCGAAAGGTGACATGCACCAGTAACAAAAAATGGTTCAGCAGTTATTATATGCAAGCGCTTAGCCACATTCGCTTGGTCGGATAGCCTTTAGAGGAACCTCAGTAACTGTTCGGTTAACTCCAATTGATGACCCCACGACTAGGACTCCTTTCCACGGTCGTGAACAGTGTATGCACTACTAACGAACTGTAACCAAAGCTAGCCTCGAGTATGGTGCTTTTTTTCCAAAGGAGGCGATTGTAAAATTTATGGGAACGTGATAACTGTGGTGAGTTGTCAGTGATTTTCAATTTATGTAGAATAGCTAGAGAAGTCCTAATAGCGGAGTGATGGATTGGATTTAACGGGACGATTACTGTGATCGGACAACCTGAGCACTACCCATGAACGAATGAGGCTGAATCTCTCCATGTGATGGTTTGTTCATGCCCAGTCTGAGGCGAATAGCGCAGTGTTCAGCACGCATATTTCGTAGATGTCTAACCAAAGTTCTACTCCCATCTATGGCAGGCGTCCGCATCACTGATGAGCTGTAGCAAAAGCGAAATTCGATTCTGTTTGTTTTTTCGAAGAGGGTTACCTGAGCAGTCAGTTGTTATGGATTACTTTCTGGATTAGCGGTTCGGTTACACCTTATCGTGCTAGCCAGCATTCAGCTGGCCTACTAGCGACAAACTTTTCGGTCGAGCTCATTGTTGGTGGACTATTTCACTTTCCAAATAATAATTAGATGATTGTTGTTATCGTTTTTCTCATAACTAGCTGATTTTTTGTTGGTATTTGGTGATCTATTTAATCCGTTGTATCCCCTTTGAAAGTGCATTGCCAACTCACTGTCACCTTTTTATTTTAGCCGGAATGTCCGGCGCAGCTCCGCCTGGCCAGCCCCAACCATTACAACACTGTTAATAATTCATCCGAGACGCACTCGCCTACAAGTTCCACGTCAACAGTTCCAGCACCGCGAACACAGGTTTGTTTAACTCTAGCATGGAGCTACTTCAAGCACAATTCGGTATATGGATTCTCTACGATTTTTACTCACTATTCCGCGCATGATTAACCCTTTACGAAAGGGGCGTAAAACCGGTCGGTTCACAATCCCAGTATTGAAAAAGTATTCTGGCAAGAATTGCATCCTGTCAGTTTGTAGGCCTGTTTGTGTAGGATTGCGCCGAGCGATTGCTCTATGCACATCGAAGGATGGAATTTCAGCCGTCGAAATCATCACGTGTTCACTGATAATAAAGTAAGTGGGTTACAGTGGTTTCACTGAAGGTAATTCCGCAGACTTTTGAATTTAACAGAGTGCTGGTGAAATAACAAGATGGTTCGCATCGTTTTACACTCATTTGTTTGGTGAGCTTTACAGGACCGGGTGCAGAATCTACTGAAATGTTGGCGAGGTGCGGGTTCTCAAGTTAATTTTACTTTCGGTGCGACCACACAGGAGCCTTTATGTGGACCATGTTACAGGATTGAATAACCACTGGAAGCAGACGATAACTGTTGCTCCCAAGTATATTGTTAACAACCTGCTTGCCTGCCTTCGTATTTAATACTGCGATTACGCGAGGGAAATGTGCATGTGCTACCGTTTATGGACGTGCTCAAGAGTTTGACGTATTCCTTTAAAATTTCAGGGAAAACTACACGAGCACGGTATAACCAATAAGATGATATGCAGGCATCGGCAACTCCTGGAGTAGGTTACACGAGGTGGAAAATGATCTCAAATGAGAATTTTTAGTCACGATACTACGGATATCACCAGCTTGGAAGGTGCCATTCGACCGTACGTGCGAAAACAGTCACACAACCGATTAACGTGTTAGTGAAACGTTACAATCTTTCTTATTCATTACTGAACCTGTCGCCAATGCAGATAAGCGATTTGTATGGGAACTAAAAAGTTGTGTTTGATGATGCTGTTGCATGCATGCCCTTGCAGTGTTGTGCACCCACATACACACACAGAGGTAGAGTCGGAGTGAGTGTAAGGTTACACTGAGCATGAGTGAACTGAACGGTTGAACGGGAATCTTGGAGGGTCAGTCTGTACTTCGAAGCAGCTTCTGCGTCACGGGCCAGGCCATTTCTGCTTGATGAGTTAAAATGGGAAGAAGACCGTTCTTGAGATGTTGATTTGAAAGTGAATGTCGAACAAAATGGGCATCGGTTCAAAGTTGGCTGTTCAGGTTCGTATTCCGTACAAACTCTCCATCTAGACAGCTATTTAGTTAGTGTGGTCTGGTAGCATTCCACTGATTGGATGGATTAATACATTCCATCGCATGACTATCGGATCGTCCCTTTTATTACCCGTTCAATCGTTCGACCCAAAACCCAGAAGTAGAAAAGGCGTAGTAACACCGTCTATTAGAAAAACGAGTCCAAACTAGGCCACAAGAGTTCTAAATATATATGGCGAATCGATCACCACACATGATTGACAAAACGCAGAGCGAATCGGTTGACACAGTCATATATGGCTGTCGGGGGCGTTAGAACGAATCACGTTACGAATCAGGTAGCGTATGGGCGTTCGTTCGCACGGCTGCAGTCTGAGTGGCTCAGTAGAATTATACAGATCAAGCCATCCAAAAGCGAACCGGTCGATCAATGTGACGCGATTCGCCCTAACTGCTTCGTAAGGAGATGCACTTCCCAACAGATTGCTTCGCACCAGCGGTTATCGAGAGGGTAGACATTTGGCCTAAACGTCCTCTAAAACTTGCTTCCAAACCAGCTATCTATTATACTCAGTAGATAGAGAAGATTAACAGACAGATTCAAACCGATGATCCCCGTGTACGGAGCGAAAGCCGTGAGAATACCGATCGTGCAAGCGTTTCTTGAGATGGAGCGATTAGGTTAGTTGTAGTTTGATAGGATCTCACTGATTTGATGACCGCTGTTCATTCCCTGACCGACTTACATTGGTAGCCATGCTCAAGATGCATGATCCGGTGAATGTGGGTAACATTCAGATAAACATTTTCAGGTTCAAACAATTCTCTGAGGTTTTTGTGGGTCTTAATATGGGTTGGGCCTGTGTAATAGTTGATAGTATGGACGGCAGAACAATATTACATTTCCTTTCGTAAGTATAATATTGGTAGAGGACGGATGCTTCTGTTGGCCGTTCTAAAGTTTGACGATTGCAGTTATGACGTGCACACTAGTCACAAATTAAGTTTGATGTTTACACCAGAACAACAAACTAGCCAAGGCAGACCAGTTTTCATCTTAGAATAAATGGACCGGCTTCCCCATCATAATTTGATTTTCTTGTCGTCATACACGGCTGCACAAAAATTATCTAGGGCAGTTATAGCGTCACTTACTGGGCGCAGACTGGACACGAGACGGTATGGCTCTCGTCTTTGAATCACGCCGTGGGTAAATACGCAACAGCACATTGGAATGCGCGCAACAGGTAAGCCAAAATGCAACACTCAGCTTGTCAACTGTACGTACCGAAAAGTCGACGCTGTAAACAAAACAACGATCATTTTCATTTTTTCAGGCTACTTTCATATCGACTGAGTTCACGTTTTGTCCAACGTTATACAATGTTTTTTTTCATCTGAAATCAATGCTTTTCCCTGTACACCACGAAAAGTGGGGTTTCATCTGTTTCCGTCGTGATCCTTCATCGTTTTTCCAAAATTAACATGTCACCTACGACACTGACTCTTTTCAGTATGTCAAGATTAAACGTTCGTGAAAAGTTTCACTGGACACTTTCAATCCTAACGGTAGGCGTAACCAACGAAAATGTTCAAAAACGATTCCAAATGTTGTAAAGTGATTGAACCACTAGTCTAATTCCAACTGCCAGAAGGCCGAAAATAAGTCTGCCTTTGCGGAAAATTGGACTTGATTGATGACACCTGGTATGTGATCGAGAGTCGAATTAAAAACAAGAATTATGGTCAAAATCATTTGAATCGGCTAATTCATGCAGAAATTCATCGTGGTTAACGGTGATGAAACCCATCAACTGACTGGCATCAACACCCGAAATGGACGCTGAACCATGACCAACCACAAGAAATCAAGCAACCAAACCTATCATTTTTTCAGAGTGATAACAGGCCGAGTTGAAACTCCTTCAATGCTTGTCGCCGCACCATTCCATATGTTCAGCTGTGTATCTTATTTGCGTAAATTGGCCTCCCTGAGCCAGCGTTATTATTTGACGCTAACCGATCCACCGGGACGCGTCTGACATCTATTGATATCCTCTATGATCGTTTCCGCGTAGACTCCGTTCCAATCGGTTGGGCGGATTTATCACCCCAATATCATACTCGTTATCTGGTGAATTTATGTTCTTCGGCATTTCTTGCACGTCTTGTTATTTCTGACGAAGGTATCTGTCTTCGCAAAACTGATACGAGACCGGTACAGTCCGTTCTCTCTCTGTCAGGCCGCTGTCTGCATTCAAAACACCATTCTCCGTTATGCTGCCTCTTCGCTATTGTATATGTCGATACATTGAGCGAACGTCAACTTCGGAATGTTGAACAATCATAAGTCATAAGTGAATTTCGAACGCCGATTACTATTCTGTATCAAATAAAGCACTCGCAGAAATCGTACGATTTTGCAGGTTTCTTCCAGGTGGTTACACAGTGAATTACTGTTTTTCCGGGTTCTCAATTCCTCTAGAAAAACCGGAAACGCTCGAACGTTTCGCTTGTTTGTCTCAAACAATATCCTCCTATTCCGCGAATGCGCGTGCTCAGTTTCTTTCTGTCCCCTCCGTCCGCAAAGATAAGGTTTTCAAGAATTTACCTTTCTCTATATCCAGTTGCATGTCGATACAGCCAACTGGCATTCCTTAGTGGCCTCTGATAGATCTACCAACAAGCAAAATACTTCGTACTTCTTTCTCTGTAAACACCATTTACCTGTCGTTCACATCTAGCAGTTCAGGCGGGACAATCGTCAACGGATTGCTCGTTGTGTTCACTTTACACACTGCGGTTTTTTCCCTATTTAAAGTCATGCTGAAAACTTGCTTCTGTTCACAATGAACTAGATAATGAACTAGATAATCTAAGTTTTATTGAGTTTTCATGGTCTTTGCCATAGACAGTATTTTATAGCGGCAGTAAAATGAAGGAATAAAATTGGTCCCGAAGTCTCGGTTTTTCTGTTGGGTAGCTCGATTCGTCTTGAAGCTCGCTTGTTTTAACGCGTGACGCACTCAACCTGTTTTACTCAGGTGCTCATAAAAACATCTTGTGCTGCGTCAGAATGCCATCTGGATTGGTCACCGCGTTGACACAGCAATTTGCTTGATTGACTGCAGCCTCCTATAAGCCGTTGGTTGATCTCCTGTCGATAAATTCGTTCAGTCCAATCCCTTTACAGCAGGGGCCTTTTGATTGGTGTCAGTTGGGCACCCATAGTTGGTCGCAATCCATGTCTGGTGTCTCTCTCGGGAGGAAGTTGCCTGAATCATTTGTGAATACGAAAGCTGCAGTCAGTGGTCGGTGATGTCCAGTTATCAGCGAAAATCCTTCGGTACTCATCGATAGTTGAAAGAGCTCAGCAAGTGTAATTTGTGTAATTTGAATTCGGCGAGAAGTCCTAGTCTTGAGGTCATCGACCGGGGAGTAACTGGACAACTATTGTATCTCCTTTCTTGGCTTACGAGTAAGTATGACTGGGTCGTTTCTGCGTGACAATTCAATTCTTCCTAATCTGAGGTCAGTGGTACAGTGTTGAACACGGTTGTTTCGTGAAAGCTTGACCTGAGTTAAAATCTCGGTGGTGGTAAGGTGTGGTGTTGGGCGCACTCGTAGTCGCAGTTAGCGCGTCAGCGATTCCAATGTTCCTCTTTGCTAGTTGTTTTGGTTTAGAGACAGTTAAATGGGGTAGAGCAGCGGTTTTGTACAGTTGATGTCTAAACAACTTCCGCATCGGTTGTCAAAGTTGTGGTAGCTGTGTTCAAAGACGAAAGTTCAAATCACTAATCGTTTGAGGGAAGCTAATTTTAGTCAAACGAACCAGATTTCTGCTGAGTGATCAGTGAACAAAGAAATCCCAGTATTCATGTTTGTTTCCTCTTGTATCCCATCTACCTAGACGCGACGAAAGAGATTGCTAGTTTTGTCTGATAGCGGCTCCGAGTCGCAGGATGACATTGGCGTTTCTGATCCTTTTCCATCATTACGTCGTGATCGCGTGCGTTGCATCCGGTCACCGAGTGATTCTGACAACCAAGATCCCGACGACCGGTGGGCGAAACGAGCTCGGCCAGACCCGCTGAATAAATCAACTGAGATAGCTGTTTTTGAGGCTGGGACAAGTTCCACGTCGGTCATTACTCAACCTTCGACCTCGACTGGTCGTCCATTAGATTCATCAACTTTGTCAACTTCTACTGAACGTACATCCTCGACAAAATCTTCTTCCTATCTGCACCGCAAGAGAAAAGTGATCAGAAAAAAACGGCCGTCAACGAAGACTGGAAAAAAGAAAGGTAGGAAATTCGTACGCAAATCACGTATTCCCAAAAAGCTGACCGCGACTCAAAAGAAACTCAAGAAACAGGTGAGCAAGATGTTACTTCTGTTGTTCGTTAATTTAATTTAAGATTATGTGCTGCAATCGTCCACCTTACACTGATTTGGGACTTACTTGAAATCGACTGATTATTCGCAATTTGAGAACATCTTGTGAGCAGAGTAGCGACGTTTATCGATGACGTTTCACTCCCAACACAGCAGCCTGTTCGGACGAGGTGAAGTAATCACAAATGTGAGCCTACTTAAGGCTGGCGAGAAGTAAATCAATGTGTCATTCCGATAGTTGCAAGTCATGAGTCGACGGTACAGAGATAATGTGTAATACTACACCCGATTACTGGTACGGATAGAACGAGATATGTAAAGATGACGACATGAACCGATTCGAGGTTACCAATATGATGAATTGGTTTTAGATACCATTGTTTCTGTGAGAGGAGCAGGTGCTAAAGGTAGTTTGATAGTTCGAGTGTTCAACCCATCCAGTCACCGATTCAAGTCACTTAGTTATCCAAATCGGGCAGATGTGCATTTGGCAGATGGTAACCATCATTCCGTTCACAGTTTCTTCGGGATTACGATGCTCTGTGCTTTCAAACTTATCTGTACAGTTCTAAATCCTAGCTTCAAATGGCCTGGACACTTTGCGGTTTAATTTCTCTGTCTTTGTCTGATGCTTGGTCAGCTGTCGTGGAATCTGTATTTGTATTGTCAACGCTGATTCTTAGCGTACAGTAACTCGATAGTAACGATGTTCAACTATCAACCGTACGATCGCGGGCTCGAACCCGATTATCGCATCTGCTCATGTTTGGGTAACCTGGCCATATCCAGCTCGCCCGCAGCCCCGGATGCCATGTAGCATTTGGCCACAAGACCTAGTGAGTTGGTTAACACTTACAAGCTGAATACTAAGAATTGAACTTGACTACCCAATGTGTGCTTGTTTCTATTTTTACCAGCATCACAGCCGGCATTCGTTTGGATCACTGATTAACCGAAAAGAACTATCCCTTATTTTTATTATAGGTAGTTGCTTCCTTCGTCGATGTTGTCTGACTTCAGATGCAATCATACGGGCGTTGATTTTTCTCACCGGCATTGTTGTCAGGGTTTCACTGCTCACACCACAAAGCGCTCATTTCCGTGCGAAAAATTGATTCACATTTGAACCTGGGTTGACCAGACTGTATATATCCAACTCGAACTAAGCAAGATGGCCATGGGCCATTACCATTGCGGTTGAGCTCTCTGGTGCTCTGCTGTTCTCGTCTTGCTCGCGAAGTTTCATTTTTTTTTTTACTATTGTCATCGGTTACTGCAGTTGTAACGCTTTTCAGCTGAGGTTAAAGCATGCTTGTGTGTGCAAATATTGTTGGAATATTTGAAACTGAGCTTCTGAAAGATTGAACAGCCGAAAAATGGAACGATTTCGCCGTGTATATCATTAACAGAATACTTTGCATATACCCTTCGAATGCTAATATCGGCTACGTGAAGCGCCTTAAAAACCGCTAGCGGACTATGGGGAATCCGTCGGCACGAAGTATTGGCACGGTAGACGTAAATGGCCGGTATTCAAGGTTATCTCGTTAGGTTTGTTTGAAGGGCTTACACAGTATGTAAGCCAAGCGGTTGAGTAGACTAACTGTGTATTTGGAATATGGCTGTCTCTTGCTCTTGCGTCACACGGAGCTTGTTGTCATGCTCCTTGGGCTGGATATTGTCGGGTTGCTCAACCTCGACAAGATAAGCCACGGGTAAAGCTTGTGATCCTGTGGTTGTTAGCCAGTGTCATGTTCAGTGAACTTACGCCGAGCCAAGAGAGTGGAAGTGAAAATTAACACACGGGGGCAGTATGGGTATTAGACACTCACTTAGTGTCGGGCGGTTTATTAGTGTACATTCTTTCTGAACACAGATCAACGTCACCGAGTTTGTCGTCACAGTTCCAGCAAAGGCTGATACGTGTTTGTTCGGATGAAGAGGTTTGTGTTCGAACGGAAACATTCGGCTTGAAGGGGGCTACCCTATTCGTGAATGTGTCGTGCGTTTAAGGATTCAGCCACGTTATGAAACCTGCTCAGACATTTACTACTCTTGACCTTTACCACAACAGAGGGATGCACTGGGCTGGCTGAGAACCAATCCTCATCGCGTTTGTCTCTCTTTGAATGCAACCAGTCGTCACTACGAATATCGAGCTTGGTTGTTTTATTTTGTGCGGCTAAAGTTCATTGCGGCGACATAGATCCGTGATTTTCAATTTCCTAATTTTAGGAGTTTTTCCTTGAGTAAATTGGTCGGTTTGCCGCATTTGCTACTTTGAACCACGGCCGTAAATTTTGGTAGTGTGACAAACGGATATCAGTGTACGGCGATGGGACGCGACTAGACTGAGGGATACACGGCATTGCGTTCAGATGTGTAGCTCACACCAAATTACCTTTCACTGCCAAATGGTTTATCTGGGAACATACTATGTACAAAAATCCCCAAATGAACTCTGACATTAATCTGTTATCCTAAGTAAAGTAACATCTCGCACAAATGTTAAACAATACGAACAGTTGCTTCAACATTTCAGTGTTTAACATCCGGATCAATCCTGTACGCATGCCTGGTTGTAGCTCCGAGAAGCACGCGATGTCGCTGCAGACCTGTGCCTGTGGATCTTCTAATACGTTCGCTTTGACATTGGACAGGATACCCTGAGGATTTGCAACGTATGTTGACAGATGTCGACTCTCAAGTAATGTGATAGGTTCACATCTTTTGTTTGTCCAAAGAACTTCCCCACATAATTCTCACCCTGTCTCCACTTTTGTCTCAGACACGCACGGAAGCTGAAGCTTGTATTCATCGGTCTAAACCAGACTGTTTTAGAAGTGATAGCGGTTTGTACGGATCATGAGCACTTGCTGGACTAGTTTCCTAGTACGCTCTGATTATATGGTTATTGTGGGTTGAAATTTTACCGCCTGATGCTTCTGTTTGGGATAAGGCATATCTAAGATATCTGCAAAATTCGACCAGTATGGAGGATCTTGGAAACAGATGATCGATCAATGCATATGAAGCCATTCTGACTGAATGAGTTAGGTGAGGTACCCACCTTTGATGATGCACGGAACGATGGTATCAGAAGTTGAATGAAGTTGAATGAGCTTTCTAAACGGCCGCTTCATCATTATTGCCTACAGTAAACATTACTTTCACTGTTCAGTTAGTTAATACACTGCGTAGACGTCTTCCGACCGGCTCAAACGTTTGTAGGCACATCGTAGTTGATCCGCAGAACAAACTCTACGAATCGGCTACTCCGAAATGTTTTTCTTCAAACGGTTCGTCAACCCTGTAAGACTTTCGGGATGTGTGAAATCCTTCATCCCTATCCCCCTGTTGGAAGCACAGCGATGGTTTGTTAGGGGCATTCTTTGAATCTTTTGTCGACCTAATTAAGGTAGTTCGAATGGACTGCTATAACAGTTTAACTCAGATGGCGAGTCAACATTCTAACCACGACGGGAGTGTCCTGCTGCCTACTCAAACAGTACTTCTTATCTAGTCTTTTGTTTATTGGTAGGTATAAACAACTGGGTTAGCTTCCGTACATTTCGTAAGTCAGTGTAGATGCCGTCGCACGGAGTCGATTTAAACCGCGGGCCTTGAATTTGGTATCTTGGCCTCATCTATTTTGTACTTGCTCTGTTCATTTGAGCGATAACAACGTACAACAACCTATACAGTTATTTGCGAGTTTCTATCTAGGCCCCTTTATTTCACTCTCTTTGTAATCCTGTGTTTACACTGCACAGGCACACAAAAACTCAACCAATTCCTCATCCGCCGCCTCCGCGAACTCCAGCTTTCATCGCTCGCCAAGCAAGAAGCCGGCATTTACCTACGCGGTTCCGCGCCTTTCGTTGTTCGGATCGGAACCGACTTGCAGGTAGGTAGTCGCCGTTTCCTCGGTCATTTCGAAAGCCAGGACCTTGTCACTGACGTAAGACTGATGCCACTGTTTCGTTCCATTTTGCCATGTGACAAATCCGGCATTCTCATTCGACTAAAACGACACAAAAGCCGAAATCATATTGATATGGATCTAGACTTTCGGCTTCTTTTCACGTTCGATCTATACCGCCGTGTTCTGCACATTACCTGGTCTGTGAGTTCAACCGCCTCGTCGGTTCGACACGAACTAAATCAGCGGCATCTTGTCGTGTGAGCTGTTTATCTATCTGGGAAAGTGACTACTGTGTGTGGAATGAAATTAAGCACGTGATTGGGCAATATGAAGAAATTTTGTGCGCTTTCGAATGGTTTTGTGCGATTTCGTGTAGTGACTACTAGCTTAATCAGATAAAGGGGTGAACATAATTACGCGTAATCAGTGTGATCGCTGAAGCAAGGAGCTCTCTGCCGTCAGCGTGCCGCCACGTTGCTAATCATAAGGCCGGTTTACACTCACGGAATACTTCTGAAAGACGCGTCTTCCCCTAAAAATAAACAATACTACCAAGACCGAGTGTAACAGCGATGGATTCGCGACCGACAATTGGATTTCATACATAGAAGGAAGCTGTGCTGGCGTTGTGACGTTTTTAAAATGTCGGTTTCTCTACCAGAAAATGGTTTACTCTGTTCGGACTGGAGCACTTAGTCTCAGAGATAGCTAGCTTTTCGTACAAACTGCTGACTTCTTTCATTCACAAGAAACTGTTTTGCGTATTAGGTGATGGATGGCTGTAAGAATCGATGGGTCCATTCAGCTGTCTGCCCGGATCCACTGAGCAACAAACAGAACGCAAGCATCAGGTAAAAACTCAGGCCTCAAATCATTGACCAATTTATCGTTCAAGGATAGCAGCGACATCGGCTCGGACGAGTCCCCGATTTTTCTCTTACAATTAGAACTTTTCAAAACAAAACATTAGCTCTCCCGAGACCTAACAGCGACATTTGGCGACGTAGTGAATCAGGATCCAGGGATACCATCATTTCACCCCTTCGAGAGTAGTGTGACATTTTGGAGCGCCCGTCAGCCGAATCGCCTCCTGGATTCATTTTCTTATGTAGCTAGTTTGTTAATCGAAATTCGGTTTATAAACTGGCCCATCCCTGACCACTTTTCTCACTGTATTCTCTCTCCGTACTGTATCTGGCCAATTATCATTGGCCGTTCCCCCTCCACAAACGCGCATTCCGTAAGCTCAGGCAACTCCGTGGGAGCGCCCGTTCCCACTGATGAGCGAATGTACACTGAATGTGGCCATTGTAACAAGCGTGTTCTTCCTTTCATTGTACCTAGAAATCTTACAACCATCGTACAGTATGGAAATAGTTTTTCGTGTTTGGTCCGTGTTGTACGGCACGATGCATATAATTATTTTAGCCAATGTGCATACATTACGCGATCTAGTTTTTGTCTTATCTATCTTGCTCATTTCTGAACTTGTCAAGTCCTTGATTTGAAACCAAAAAAACTGTTTTTTGACCTTATTCATTTGCTTTTTTCAACAAGCCTGTATCTTGAAGAATCTACAGATTTTCCAAAAGCAGAAACCAAAAGTAACCAGTAAGTTTTTCCTAAGTGTTGAGTCATTGTCTTGAAAGTTGTGCCTAATTGAATCCCAATCGTTTAATTGTATCTCAGTCGTCTTTTTATCCGCGGTTTTGCCGTTTTAGAAAATTCGTGATGTTGAAGGTTTTGCCATCATCGTAATGGTGAAGTGGTTTTGATATGCAGTCGAGCCGTTGACTTCGAAATTTGACTTTCACCTTTGCCTTGATGAGCCACTGCTCTAAGTTGAGCTATGGGATCGTACGCCATGTTAGATTGTTGGCTTCACAAATGCTTGTCGTAACGGCCGACAGTTATTTGCGCCACGCGAATCATTCTTGAACACAAACTCACTGTCTGATACACGTTTCGAGTGTTACCCTTGAAGCGAACTTTACGTTCTCAGAGCATAAACTATTGCTATAGGATTAGGTTCTGGTCATGTTGCTTGTTGAAGCACACCGTTTGGGGCTGCTTTGTGACTGTTTCATCTATCGTCCGATCACCTGTCTGCTGCTGACGAGGTATTCGCGGTGGAAGTGAAGACACGCCAAAGTTCTTCACGCAGTTCTTCAATCGTGTTCAATGGTTTATTATAGATTAGATTCACATATATGATATCTTTCTCTGGAGCATTAGCTCATCCTTGAGAACTCTCGCTCTTTGATTATGGTTTTCGCCTGTTACCTTAAGTCTGGTTAACTGGTAGTGTGTTGAAGGCCACAATCCATCGGTGTGAATCGAGGAAGCATGGTTACGTCAAGTGTCGTGAAATGTGGTCGCTGACATTTGCGGACCATAATCTGGCCAACTGATTATGTGGTCGTTGGCTTCGAATGCTGCCTGCTAGGACCTCGTCACCATCCACACTGCATGATGGATTCGCGGCCAGAGGAGTGCTTCTGTGTGTGGTAGTTGAATCCCCGATGTTTTTAATTGCAGGTGGCAGGATTTTTATTATTTCCATGATCGTCTTTTGAACACAAAGGTCAGGGTTGTACAGTAGTTGTTGCCGACATTGTGCAGGGCCGTAGCATTTTTGCAATAAGCCGTTCATGGTCGGACGAAACTGCTTCAAATTGCCCTGCAGTTCTCGCATTCATAGGTAACCGCGTTTATTTTGAATGGTGCCCTGAATGTCCCTTAAAAAACTTCCGCATATCCTTGCTTATGCATTGATTGACGGATCACAAGTGTTGATCTCAAACTTTGTCTTACATTAGCGTTTAACGTATGCTGTTTATTCCTAGTTTTTAGTGGCCAGCCGTTTCTAGGATGATCTTTGTTGTTGTCATTTTTGCTTAATAAAAATAAGGTGGACATGTTCATAAGGTCAAACGCTTTATTCATCTTAAGTTAGTCTGGCAGTTTTGTGTAACATTCAGGACAGAAAGCATTGATTCATATCTTCCGTCTAACTCGTTACAAGTAGCGTCAGTGTTGTTGGTAAAACTCTCGTTTGGACATTTGTTGTCCTCACTTCTGGTTGACTATCTTCAGACCATTCTACTGTTAGCGTTAGACTTTTCATAAAATTAAGGCTTGGTAGTTGCCAGATATATCTTATAACTCTGTTGTCAGCTTATTTGCGATCATAAACAGTGCAGCAGTGGAAGGTGCTTCACACTTGAACCACAACCGGAAAGAGGACTCATCCGAAAATGCCAGTCTTCCGGAGCACGAAATGGATTGCGACCATTAGGTGCGATATACGTAGCGCTCACAGGATAAGTGATTTTTAAGAAGCAATGAAAAAAGTTTTCTCCTCCGCGGAAATTGCATTGGCACATGTTGCAAATATTCATACTTTTCCAAATTAAGTAACTTTCGTGTATTCCGAAATCTGTGACTCAATATCAGTTTCTTTGGTGATGTTTTACATTCTGGCGGGACAGGATGTAAAACGGAGACGTTGCACTGGAGTCTCACTAACAGGGTTGCTAACCGAGTCAAGTCAGCAAACACCAGTGGACCACAGTAACCAGAACATGCTGTTTCCTCTGAGAGGAAAAATGTGCCTCAGTTATTCCACGTATCCTCTACTTTGGTCAACATAGCCATGCCTAAGTCGTGCGTAGTAAGCGCCCGCTGCCTTAATTAGGTTGGAACGCCTGCCTACGTAGGCCCTCGAACAACTTTGGGATTTCAATATGATGTACCACTGTCTGCCCTCTGCCTCACGAAAGACAACGGTAGCGGATAATCCGCGCGGGTCATCAGCATCAAGCCACGAAAAAATGACGTCATGAGACGTTAAAATGGGAAAGGTGCAATGTGTTAGTTAAGTTGTCCCTTCTTTTGTCGTTTCATCGTTGTCTTTTGTACGCTCCCAGACATTTTTCAGTCCTTTTTTTATCCGAATTGACTCTCACAATTCGAGGATTTATCCCATTCAAAGTGTTTCTTGTTTGTCAGTTTTCTCTATAGTATCTAGTAAGAATACCCAAAGATTTCCGATAGGGTTCAAATCTCTAAGCATTGGTTTGTTGAAATCTGTGCAAATGTTCGGGAGTTCTATGCAGCTTATGTGCAATGCAAGGTGGCGTACAACTAGTCGATAGTTTATCATTGCGCCCTACCTATTCCCCACACCTTAGCAACCTAATGCCTTATTTTGAAAAGCGGCACTGTTTTTAAGCACGTTTATGGCAGCTTTATGCATGTGTTCAAGTCCGATGTGGTTAGTTTGCTATGGTAGAAAATTACCGAAACTTTTCGCATATCCCAGTAGGACAAACCCAATATTATTATTCGCTTTCAACGGACTGTTTCGTAGTACATCCATTGATCTGTAACTGACAAGCCTGATCCATGTTGTCTGTGCCGACGAACTGAAACTCGCTCAGTCGTAATGGCGTCCACTGTTAGACGAGTACGTGGCTCGTACGCGTTGGTTGCCCTCATGGGGGTTTGGGCAATTGACACATTACCAACCAGACCACGTGCCAGCAAGGTTCCTACAATGTTTGAAATTAATATACCTCTTTACTATTGGTTCGCAGACCACAACCGTCCACTTCGTCATCGACTGAAACATTCCGATCGACAAAGCCAAACCTACTAAGTGAAATAGAGGCCAAACAAGCGTCCACGTTCAAATTTACCACGCGTCACATGCGGGTTAACGCGGACAACTCCATGTCCCCCATCCCTGTGAGTCTAACGAACACCGGTTCTGGCGTAAACGGATTCAAATCAACCGGCTCTCCGAGTGTTAAAATAACCCTGCCCTTGAAACCACCTGTGTTAGCAGCCTCATTCTCCCAGGTCGCATCGACATCAGCTCCGAACCACATAGCTATTCCAAAGTCCAATCGATCTCCGACGCGAGCCGACCAGAATGGTGGATGTCCCGGGTCGTTAAGTAAAAACACCGAGCTGCCCGTTCAAAAACACATGTTCAACGGAGGGTGGTCTGCTGATCGGCTCGCCAATGTAAAGTCACTGCTTAAAGTGAATTTGAAACCTAAGCTCGCCAATGGATTGATAGATAAATCAACATACCGGCATATCATGGAACGTGCACTATTCAAGGTGAGTTTCCACCGTGGATCCGTGTTATAGATCTTTGGTCTGCCATTATTTCGCGTTCCTATAACCTGTATCTGTTCGCTGTGTTGATTCTCCTGTTATGGATCATCACCAGTTGAATCACAGGGTTTTGCGGAATGACTGATTATCTCCCCGTAGAAGCCAGCAATGCTCTAGGATTGACATCAACTGTAGCATACGTTCTATGGTTGCTTAAGATCCGATTATTTTACTAACCTATAAAAGACACTCGGTCTGAGGGTATGGGAAACTATCCGCAGTCTAAAGATAAGAATTCTTGCATTCAGATTTCGTTCAATCAGTCGTTCCCGGAAGGAAATGCTGACTTGGGTTTCTTCCCTCATCATCTGAACACACTCGTATGCCGATTGTGGGTGAATTTCCGGCTCACTTGACTGTGAAGCTGCTCTGTTAACCACTGTGCCACTGGCTTCATTGGGCGCGACCAAATTATTAGCCAAAATCGGTTGCGAGCAGTGTGCAAGTTATCCGATCGTTTCGAGATGGGGCACAGTAATGGTACTGTTAACCCCAATCAATGACCCGCCACCGGGGCTCCAGTCAAATTGTAGTCACTTAACTCGTCAAACAGATTTGGAACCGTTGGTTTTTTCGCACAGTGTGATATAATTAAATCATGATTAAGAAGACTAACACTGGAAAGAACGTTAAGTTTCTATAGGTACAAAATGTGCGTTCTCATTCGGTTATACGTTAACTCTTTCGTTGTTTAAAATCCCAAAGAATCCTGTTGCCAATTTATTATTGTTAGCCATCGAAGGCATGTTCATAACGCTTGTTTTTATGCAAGTACGCTCTTGTTTACGCATGGAGTCGTATTTGACTCGAATCTTCTCATCCGATCAAACGTAGGCACAGATTCTTCGGATGACTTAAGTCCGAACTTACTGCTGGCATTCTTTACAAACCCTGACAGGTTGATTGTCACGCTTAAAAGCTGAGTGATTCTTGCTACTTGTGTGCACCGCCTCATAATGTTCGCATGTCTTTTGTTCTGTCGAGGTTCAACAAAAAGACGTCAGCAAAGTATCCGACAGCCGTGTCATCAAACTAGCCAATGAATACGTGGACTACCACTTGAAGCACTCTCACACGAACTCCAGTTGACTGTAATGTTAAATACTGTCTACGTCCCAAGCCCTTTAAGGGGCATCTCCGCTGCGCATGTACATACGTACTTTTTTCCTGCATACCTTCAAGCAGCTAACACTCGTCTCCCGTAGTATGTGTTTGAATTTACTTTGTATTGTCATTCTAGACACCTTGTATTTCTCAAATGTTTACCGTGGATGGAGGTGATAATAGAAATTAACGTGGGAGATGTTTTTTATTGGCTGCATGCCTAGGACGCGTTTTTCATTCTTCATGTGGGTGTACCTTTGCTCTCGCATAGTGATCGGAGTGGGAAACAGTCCGGCACGTTGCTGGTTTGTAGTTTGGATGTGTCCGCTGCGGTACCATATTTTTCGATAGCTCTGCATATCTGAACTAACACGCTGTCTCTGACGTTTGCGCTTTCGCGTCAGCCAGTAGGAGCCGTTAAAAGCAACAGAATACGTAGTGAGAAATTTTATTTACAGCTTTGATGTTCCTCATGTACGGATTTGCACGACCACCGCAGTGCGCCTATCAACGCTTTGACCAATACTCGTGTTTCGAGATATGCACTCAACTCCTGTTTGGAGTGCACGACATTTTATGTTCCGGAATGCTGCTTTCAGCTAGAAGGGCCTCCGCCGATACGCATACCGTTTGTACATCAAATACTGGTCTACAAGAAGCAAACAAATGGACAGTGGAAACGACTGAACACTATGACAAACAACTTGATGAATTATTTCGATCCGCTGGGCTACTAGGTGTAATTAGTCAGTAATAAGTACACTCAATCTCCCAAAATATCGCAACTCTAGGGTAAAAAAAGTTCTACAGTGGACGACAAATATTGTCGAGGCCATTAGTAGTACGTATACGTTTACGTAAAAGCTTATCTGAACCTCAACATTGCGATTTCAATAATGCCTTGCTAATAGCAACATTACAACGATTGAAAAATTCATATTCCTAAGATGAACAAGCATTTCGTTCCCGAAATTCTTCTGATGGCAAAAAGTGGCACATTGTCTGTCGAGGATTGGCCATTGATTGTTAACGTGCCGACCATACCATACACGAATTAACTGGAAGATTCCCGACGAGAATGTGCGAATAAAACTATGAACATGTCCATTTGAGGTCAAAGTAAGTTGATATCTTTGGTATACAGACGTGTACCTTCGTGACAAAATCTGAACCACGTAATCTGCATTTCAATATGTAACAAAGGAAATTAGTCCTACCACGGCAGCTACTGTCTATTCGGTCGCACTTAGGTATTCAAGCAAACTGGTATAATCGACATCAAGGTTTCCATACATGAGTTGGATAAGAGCCCTGATAATTAGGTTCTGAACGGTCCAAGAAATGATCGCAAAGCGCTGTGTAGAGCGTGGTACCGAAAGCCTCTTAAGAATGTTCGCCGTATCACCGACTGTCAATCGCCTTCCGATTGTCAGAAATGCTGGCTCACACCGTTACGTAGCCTAAACTCGTGGCTCATTTGTTGATCCCACGCAGAGTCACGTGTCATATGGTATACCGCGCGAGCGAGAAATGTTAGTGTCAAACAATTTGGTTAACGTGGACTCCACAGACGAGCTGCTACTTATCGCAACGCCTGCGGTATAGTGATCTTGTGTGCGTGTCACGGAGTAGAGTGAGAACACGTTACAACACTAATTTTCAAACTGCTAGGCATTGCACTTGCGGGAGGCATATAAGTGCTAGTGAGATGTGGAACATTTTGAAAGGTGAGATATCTAAGGAGGCTGATAGTACACATATATTGACAAATTATCCACAGTACATTCTGTCGTTTGATAATTTTGTTTGGCCGTTTGTCATCCACAGATGGATCGAAACGCAGAGTAGTTGCGTGTGTAAAAGTGTAATGGATAGCCGGAGTCACGCGTATGTCGTGTTTGCTCCCCATCAACTAATCGACCACCCTCCACTTGCTTGTTCAACAGTGTAAAAGAAAATCGTACATATTTGTGAACAGTATGGCCCGACCCTAATGGGATTCACACTATTGTATGGCTGTTCTCATGAGCTATCTGGTTGCATGCTGTGATGGATACCCAATTTTATTTAGCAAAATATGCCTTGTAGTTTTCGATCGAAAACACCCTATTTACCTCGCATTCCCGAACAGGAAACAACACACTTCCTCAACAAAAAAGCATCAAGGTCATCCTGACGATATTTTTTGTAGTATTGTGAAAAACTGCATCCTGAGTCGACCTAGACGGCTCAGATGCAACAGCGTATGCTAACCGATCAGATAAGACTATCAAGAAACAGAAAACGGTAGCATGCACAATCCATTCAACATAAACTGACGATAACAACAAAGATGACACTAGTCCATGAGATTTAAAAAGCCTCAGCCTATAATTCTGTGTCATGAGCGATAGCGTTCCCACCCATGCATTCTGGGAATCAGTAAGTCTTTAACGAAGGAGGCAAGTCTCTGTGCCAACTGCTTTCATATGAGTCATATCTGGGTACTTTTTCTCAGCATTCTAGATTGTGATTATGAAGTAATTACGAAACACCGACTGAGGGAGAACGGGTCAGACATCCTAGTCAATGCACAAGTGGTGATTCCACTGTACATAAAAAAACTGCAAGCAGACAGCTGTACACAGTCAAATGATCGTCACTCACGGTAAATCGTGTAATCAAACATCGTGTACATTACAAGCTCCACTTGAACTTCAATTGTCTCAAAACTGAGGTCAAAAACGATCACTTTCACACGCACATAACCGGAGAGTATTAACTGTTCACGATTAAA
>LOND01001925.1:0-11414 GCA_014220965.1 Paragonimus kellicotti | reverse complement strand
GTGAGCATACAGTGATCTCAATAGATTCACGTATTTCCCTGGTACTCCATTGCGAAGAAGGCAGTTCCAAAGAACAGTATGAGCAACCGAATCGAAAGCAGCCTGTAGGTCAAGAAACACCGCGACCGTCGGCTGCCAAAAAGAGTATCGATGTACCAAGATCCGTCGCAAAGTGAACACGTGTGATCAATCCATCTTTGACCGGACCGGAATCCTGCCTGTTCTTTACGTATCTGACTTTCTCTGGGCTCAGTGAGCTGACGGGAAGTGAGGCCAGTGAGTAACTTGGACGCAACAGACACTAGATTTATGCCCCTGTGGTTGTCACATAGACTTCGGGAATTACTGTTGATAGGCACCAATCATGAGGTACTCCTTCAGATTACTAAATAATCGAAATGATTTTTGTCAGTTCTGATATCAATCTCTCTCCGCCATCCTTGAAAGGTCTGGACTAGCAACCTCGTGAGGCTTCAATAACTTGACCTCCAGGACCACTTCTGCTTCCGACGGAGGGCCGTCTGGAACGCAATAACTGACCATTCGGGTCCCGTCGTCCACATGATCTGGTTGAGGCCAGCTGAACTGTTCTTCAAAATGTTCAGCCCACCTATCAAGTCGACGCGATTGATTGGTGATAAGTGAACCATCTTTTTCACATATGGTCTCACTTACACCGACTCGACGACCAGTACAACCACGGATCAGGGAAAAAAACCTTCTGCTATTCCCAGATAGAAAGGTTCTTTTCATCGCTTTGACTGTCCGACCACGGTCTTTGCGCAAGCCTTTGATCAGCTTGCGTTTAAGTTCTCGACGGTCAGTATCTTATTCAGGAACAGGTGGAGTAGTGCGACGCTTGTTCAGGGAGTGTACGAACGTGTCAGAAATCCAGTTCTGTTGCAACTGAACAGCTCCTTCGGAACACCTCTTCACAGCATGTTTTCATAGCTGCGGCGATTTGTTCCCAGTGTTCGTTAGGATCTCTCACCTGACTCGAACTGGGTAAATTGCTCATCGTCGTCTTTCTCTATAAGCTGAGCATTAAAATCGCTCGTCAGTTTGATGGTGTCAAAGTGTTTAGTCTGCTTCAGAAGGTCAACGAGGGCGTCATAGAACGCATCTTTGGTATCATCCGAACAGCTGTCCGTTGGAGCGTACGCCGATATAATGAATACACAACGTCTTTCTGATTTGCGTCGACAGACTTTTACCGATGTATTGAGTCTGACAGCGCACAAGCGACTGTTCACTGGGATCCAATCGAGCAAACATTGCTCTGCTCTGGAACTCAGTGCGATTCCCACTCCAGCTTGACCACGAGATTCAGCTTTTACATAACCAAGGTCCTTGAGAAAAACGCTTGTATCGACAGTTATTTAGAGATGAGCCCAAGTGGATACCGATGCTAGACTCGAGACAAACAACTGCCAACCCCTATATCCGATGCTGACTGACAAACCACTAGTGCCACAGGCAGCATGCGGACCGACTTGCAGACGGGTACGGAACATTCAGACGTCAAACGTACCATTATGTTTTTACCTAGAGAACAGTCATCGTCCGATGGGCACATGGAACGTAGAAAAAATGGGGGGTAACACAGCAGGAGAAAGTCGTGTTGGGTTAGTAATGTCAATGTCGGGAGAGCGATAACTTCTGATACTTCCCGGTCGTTTATGTCGCGGAAGAGGGTTGACTTTAGGGACCCCACCCCGAGTCTCTGACCCAAACGTCTGACCTGCGAGACAACAGGATACAGGGTTTTCTTGCGGACCCTACCCGGAGCCAATGACTCAAGGGTCTGACTCACTTGGCAATCCATCATGTATTATCTCACGATATTCGGACATCTGTCATGGAACTGATTAATCAGCAGTGAACATTAACGTCTTCATGAAAACAAGTCAGGCCCAAAAAGGGAAGTCTGACAAACTTTTCGGAAGATTAAATCATGTTTCCTCTGCTCCACATTCAGGAACACAGTCTCTCAGAAAACGTGATCATTAATCTCTCATCGCGACCACTCAGTAGTAACGAGATAAGCCTGCTTAAAAAGGGACTCAATTTCAACATCCAACGGAAGCAACTTGAGCCAATGGATATAATTCCCAAAATTGAACCTGCTTTAAGCAAACTGGCCGCAGATGTTGCAGATGAAGCACGATTCAGAATTGCAAGCGTTTTACAACGACAACAGCCAGCGGTCTCAAACTTAACCACTGCAGAACAGAATGCTCTTGGTTTCATCAAGAAAGATCGGTCGATTCACGTCACTAGGGCCAATAAAGACGAAATCACAGTCATTCTTAATCAAGATTACCAACAGAAAATGTTGGGGCACTTAGCTACTGGACCACATGAAGAGATCAATGAGCAAAAGACCAGCGCACTTCTTAATAAGGTCAAAGCACAGACCAGCAAGTTCCTTCGGGACATCAAGATAAACTTGGGACAGTCTACCTGGTTCATGCTCAATCCTAAGAGTAACCGTCCTTAAAGCTTCTATGACCTTCCAAAAGTACATAAAACTGAAATACTCATAGGACTTATTGCTGAATACATCACCAGTTCAACTTACAAGCTGGCCAAGTTCATCAGCTGCATAATCAAACCGTTGCAGAACAAGTTGGTAAGCAACGTTAAAGATTCTTTTGATTTTGTCGACAAACTCGAACACGTGACAGTAAAGTGATGAGGCTTTTCTTAGTTTTGATGTGACCTCTCTTTACACCAGTGTACCAGTAAAACTTAGCATTGATGTTGTTAAAGAGTTATTAGAAAGTGACGACTCTCTTGATGCACGTACTAATTTATCACCTTCCGAAACTGTATCTGGATTTGAACTTGGTTTGCACTTGATCTTGTTCACATCCAACAAATAATTGTGCAAGAAAACCGATAGTGTATCTAGGGTTCCGTGCATGCAATAGCTTATCTTTCCTCGGATACCTAGAAACACAAACGATGAGTGGATTTATCTGCCCTCCACGAATTTGGTGGCGGTATGTAGATGACACATTCGTAATCATGAAACGGACCGCTCGTGACCAATTCCTACAGTTTCTTAACTCAAAATGCAACGGCATTGTATTCACATTGGAAACTGAAACCGATGAGCGCTCACTTAATTTTCTAGACTGCCTAGTGAAAGTTGATGAGCAACAGAGATTCCAGGTTTCTGTGTACCGCAAACCAACTCATTCTGGTCGGTATCTCAACTTCAACTCGTCGCATCCAATCGGCATGAAGAGAACAGTCATCAAATCACTCGTCAATAGAGCCACAAAAATCTGCACCACTGAACTCTCCAAAACAACAGAAATTTCTCACATTAAAGAAATGCTAGCCGCCAATCAATATCCAAACGCATTTATTGAGAACATAATTAAGCGCACGTCAACCAGGGAGACCAAAGCGACCAGAACTTGCAAGTCTACTGTGCAAATACCGTATCGTGAACAAACATCAGAAAAAGTTCGCTCCATTCTTTCTGAGTACGATATCCGGACCGTATTTCGGTTAGATAATACCTTAGAAAGACTGGTGATGCATCCTAAAGATCCAGTTTCTATGGGCGATCAGACAGACTGTGTTTACGAAATCAAATGCGGTGATTGCAATGCCAGCTACATCGGAGAGACAAGCAGACAACTGAAAGTACGTGTTGCTGAACACAAGAGGCACACGAGGTTTCCTCCTAAAGACGCATATCAACTTCAGAAGCTAGAGAAGGATTCGGCCATCGCACTACATGCACTGTCAGAGAATCACAACGTAAGTTTTGATCAAGCTCGAGTGATTCACAAGGGTCTGCCTTCCCATGCGGAGCGCTGCTGCGCTGAAGCTCTCACCATTTACACACAACACGCTTGTGTTAATCGCAATGATAGCAAACCCTGTCTGCAGTGTGGCGTGGATGGATAAACAACACCAGACACAGACGCATCTTATCTACATCAGTCTCACCCCCACTTAATGGGCAAAGGATTAGACCAATCAGTTCAGATGCAGCGCAGATTGACCTAACCACGGCAAATCCCACGTGACCTCTGTTCCTTTGTTAATGTGATTTCGATTACAACACTCCTGAGGAAGGCCACCCGAGGTGGTTGAAACGTAGAGTATTACAACTTGCTCATAACGTTGTGTTATTCTCAATCCATTTATCAATAACATGTTAAACACGACGCCCAAACTGTTTGACTTCATTCGTACTAAATTTGGTGCGGATATCTTATAGTTCTGCTGTATGCTCATAGGACCGTACATCACGCGGTCATCAGTGCCACAAACAACCCTACGCGTGTATCTGCTTTATATCTGACTGAGCCTCTTTGATAAGTCTGACAAAGTTGTGCCTGAAAAGACCGAAGTCCTAGTCAACATAACCCTCAGGATCAATACAGTGGACAAGACCGACCACCACGTTAAGGCAGAAGAATAGGTCAGGAGTATCAGAAAAGGTCCCCGATCAAAATACGCGGAATCAGTTGGTTGGATGAATGCTTCGGAATAAAAACGAGGTAGATCTGGGACAGTCAATGGGATGAATCGAAGCGCTTCACAAGTTGAGTGATTATGGTCCACCATCGCAGCCACAAACGTTAACGAACAGTTTCTGAACACACGAACCTAAGTGGCACTGTTAAATTGCAATCGTCTAGGTTGACGACGGGATGCGCGTTGACCACTAGCAAGCAGGTGACGGGGAGCTGGTGGGCAATGCGAAACACTCTCGGATGGGAAACATCCGAAACTGTTAGCAACCTATAACAAGGAGCATAACAACACATCCCGGTGGATTAAACCTATGATGAAATACTTCTGAAAGTATCAACGAAACAAGGATTTTTGACCAAGGTGTCAACTGTCAGTTTTGCTCCCATGTCACACGTCACTGCATCAAAACAATTTGTCAAATTTTCCCCTATCTTTTCAAACACCTCTGATCAACGCCCCCTCCCCCGGAGACCCAGACCTCATCAGAGACTTGTCTCATTTGCTGCTCATGACGGAAACCATAGTCACAATGCTAATATGTGCCTGACAGGCACAAACCCCTATTCGCCCACCCCACCCCTATCCACCAGTCAAGCTTTCTACTTTCAATGCTCGAACACTTATAGGTCGGTATGCAGCTCTTGCACGTACTCTGGAGACCTTCGCCATCGATGTCTGCTGTCTTGCTGAAACACGGACTTCAGGATTCTAGCTCAGTGCTACAACTCAAATATCCGTCAACCGCTTTACCATGCACGTACAATGTGCGTGTCTGAAGACTTTACGAACCAAGCCACCGGCCCCGTTGATGTTGAGAATGTCCTAGACGAATGGGCAGAAAAGGGGCTACTTGTCTGGACACCCGTCAACAGCGGCCGTTGCACTGTCAGACTCGAAAGTACGTTTAGGGCATCGAGAGGTGTGTTCGTTTGTTGTTCCGACATACGTCCCCACAGACTGTAGCCTGGACGAAGTCAAAGATTATTTTCACCACCAGCTCACTAGCCATCTGCACACAGCGCAGAGCACTGACATTGTGGTACTGGGTGGAAAGTTGGACGCTCAAGTAGACAGGCTAAGCGCTGAAGAGGGTGACTTAACCTATCCGCACTCTTACAGCACCTGTTGAACACACAACGGTGAACGTTTGTTACAGCTCTATACTGATAACGGTTTGTTTCCAGCAAATCCAAACTTTCGAATTTCTGGGCGTCAGTGCACCCTCTGGCGACTTCCATAGTTGAGTAATTCGTGTACACGAATTGACCACATAATCGTCAGCTATCGGTGACAAGGCTGTTTCCAAGACTGTGAGTCAATCTGGAGCACCTGAGTGGATTCCGATCATGTACTGGTATTTACCAGGTCTGCTCTGTACTTTGTTGGAAGACCACTTCGCCATCAACCACAAATTGATGTACCTTAACTAGCAGGAATACAACCGCTTTACGCTCACCAGTGTGTGCTTGCCTCTGATAAAGGTCCGAACCCAGCAGACGACACTGAAGTACGCTGGACATATATACGACCTGCAGATAATAGGCGCGATACTGCCTCGAGTGGTACTGCTATTCGTTCAGCTGCCAACCGCTGGGTCTCTGTGCGATCACTGAAACTTCTTGATACTCGTCGGAATATTCCACTCAGCAGCGAGTACAACTCGGCTTTCAGGGCTACTCGCTGGGAAACCCGGGAGCAACTATGAGAGTCGCCAGGCGTGATGGACACAACGCGCCATCAGAGTAGAACAAGCCGCTGTTCTCGAAAGCTTTTCCTCCTCCTCCGAGCAACTGGTAATAAGGAGCCAGGTGTAAGCGAGATGATCAGCGAGGCCAATCGTGGGCTTATTCATAACCTGCAACCACGTTTACGAAGCTGGACTGAGCACTTCGAACTGCCGTTCAACTGGGTATCCGCGCCTCGAAATCTGCTTGTGCTCACTGGTCTTTTGCTAAATCTCTGCTTTCCCAAACAGAACTTGAGATCCTGTTCCTCAGACGGCCTCCGGCCCGTGCGAATCCCTCCATTTCGATTTTGGAGATGGAGACTCAGCATGACCCGAAGAGCTGTCAGCTCTGTTTCAGAAATTTAGGATCAGTGAAGTCGTCCAGGGTGACTGGTGTAGCGACCAGTGATCGTGTGGCTCCTCCAAGGATTCCGGCTGCAACAGTGTTTTCTTGCTTCTCTAATGTGTACGCATGATACGGTGTACGTTTGTCATGGGAGGCCTGGTACGAAGTCAGTGCCATTCTCTTCAACCGTGCACCTAACTGCCGCAGCGAACGCTTGTCCCTTTCTTAATGAGCCATCTATAACTCCGTACCTCAAGGTCGTTTAACATGGACCTTTATGAACGCTGTTTAACGCACTCGAAGGTTCCACGCACTTCTCGTTGAGCGCACTTTCAAGTGCGCCGAGATGCTTGGAGCCCACCGCGCGCCTCTCTTTTCTTTTCTTCTGGTTGCTGCCGTTGGTCCCAGACTAGGCTAGAGCTAACTACTTATCATATTTCCAAACATTGCTGGAAATATACGGTTTGTTTCCAAACCCTACTGCGTTCTTTAGTTCGATGCCTGTTGGGACTACGTTTCGATTGCTCTTCAGGAAAGGCGTTTTAAATTGTTAGTGGACGAGGGTCTAGCGCATACCACTTGTCCACTACACTGTGGTTTGTATAACCTCATGCCCATTTTGAAAGAGGGCCCATGCACTTCGTGTACAAATCATCAAAGAACTGGCGTGATTCCTATTATGTCGAAGTTGTTCACACCCATTGTACTTCGTGGACTAAGCGAAACGCGCAAAGAACGCATCCGTGAGGAGCAAGGTGGGTTTCGCCCTGGTTGGGGACCGCAGTGATCACATCTTCACACTCCGCCAGATGCTTGAACTCGGCCGTTCATACGGAAGGTCAACAGCTGTTGTCTTTTTGGACAGCAGATGTGTTTTCGATTCGGTCAACATTCTGAAATCAATTTACCGTCACGGTTAGGGCTTACGGCAGCGTGTCGCTGAGTTTGGCATTATAAGTGTGGTACGACAAGGTTGTCAAAACTTTCTCTTCCCATTAAACTATGCAGTCAACAAGGTTGTAGAACGCGCTCTGACCGACTGCGAATATGGTGATGTGGAACCCTTTCTGCGAACTCGAACAGTACCTTAACAGGTGAGGGCATACAGGGAGCCCAGAACATCTTAGACAGATCAGAGATTGCAGTTTGTCAGCGTTGTATGGCCCTTGTACCTACTAAGTAAATATCATGTTTATGAGTAATGAACAGATAGTTTTGTCGGCGCTATCCCGAGGTCATCGGCATAGATGCCACTTATAAGAGTTGTAAGGAAAGGTACAGTTTGTTTGTTTTAGTTGTTGTAGATGCCAGTGGAGTGGGCTTACCAGTCTGCTTTGGTTGGCTTGCAAACGAAACGACAGTAGCCATTGCCGCGTTTCTCCGCCAGTTCATCATCTTCGTGGGACCAGTGGAGACTAAGACAATGATTATGGACGACAGTGCGGCCATCCAAGCAGCAATCACGCAGGAGCTGCCGCACGTCCACCAACTTCTGTGCCGAGTGCACATCCGGAGGAACATACGCAATCAAACCTCAGCTTTCATCTTTTCTGATTGGTCTACATGGTGCATTTGAGAGCAGAGATTGTGCAATGTCGGTCACACCGTTCGTTCGGGTTTTCCTATAGAGTTCTGTCATCCCGTGTGTTCGGGAATTTCAGCGCTTCTGATTGGCCTACATGGTCCATTTCGGCACACACACAGCGTCCTATGCTTTCCACCCAGGACTTTCTACCACCATGTACCAACACCATAGCAAAAGCTTGGATGGCGCTTGTAGCGACTATAATAAACAGAAATTTTAATAGTCTCATTCAATGGCACATTTGTGATTATTTTAGGTTTTTACCCACTTTCGTTTTAGACAAGCTATCCATTTTGCAATATCCGTCCTGCGGTTGAGAAAACGCAACTTGCTCCGCGCTTAGCTAGCTTGATCTGTTCCTCTACACATTATTTTCCAGGGTCGATACTAATACACGAGGGTCAACGCGCTGAATTTGTTTTCATTGTCGATCGGTTTTCGATAGTGAGTACAGACTGGGTATTATTCTGTTGGACTAGTTCCAACAATTGGTGAGCCCATAATTTTCCGAACGTTTCGCTACAGTCGGCTTAACAACACATTCATTGACCTTGAAGCCGAATTTTCTCATTGGTTAATGAAGAATTATGCCGGTAACGACTGTGTGTATATGTACACCTGTACAGGTGTAACGCAGCGTGCTGCCGTGTTGTTGGCGGCATTTTTGTTTTCGATTGTGTAAGTCGTGTGCATGTCTTACTGGGCCTTTGGCTCACGCTTGTTTCTGTTGTCTCCTTTTACAGGACCATCGTTGGAACCCTTACTTCAGAAGAACGTTGTCCCCGGTGTCTCCACGTTGCTCAAAGTTGGTTTTCAAGTGTAGCGGGTACACGAAGCCAGAACGTCTGGCTTGCCTGTTACACAGGCAATTATCCGTTTCGAGGGATTCGGCTTGAAGGTCGTTCAAAAGGGAAAACGGTCATTTTGGCGCGAATCCTCGTTTTTTAAATATTTTTGGAAAATTTTAAAATCAGAATTTCAGACAAAGTATTTACAGTATATCAATTGTAAATAAGCAGCGTTACTGGAAAATCCGGAATACATCTCAGTCTAGTTGGAACCAACACAGTAGAGTGAATAGAATTTACTTCTGAAGATTCTCAGTGATAGAGTGGGACATGATACCCTTTTCTTACGCCGCTCCATATACACCGAAGATGAAAACAACCATATGATAGCGTCATTTCCAACCATTTCTAAGAGCAACGTTTCGTCGACCAGTATCTACCTGAAATCTTGCAAACAAGGAGGAACAGTACAAATATCGTATAGACAAGGAAGCTGGAAACGTTGTCATACATGTTTCATCATCAAATGTGTTAGTGTTCTTGTTGAAATGCAATGCCAACATTGTATGGTCGTATATTTCCATTTGAACCATATCTTCGAAACACCGCAAAATGATGCAATCTCAAGCTACAGAATGATGTAGTTCATCTCGAAAAGTGCAGTGAGCTAATTTTCAAGATTTCAGAAAGTGACTTTAAGCAAATAACGTGCTATTCTCGCGAAAATGGTGGGAAAAACTTTCCTCACCTAATCGCAACTTTCAGCACTTATCCGATGTGCTCCAAATTTTCCAGTAACGCTGCTCATTCACAATTAATGTATTGTATGTACTTTGCCTGAAATTTTGAGTTCAAAGTATCCAAATATATCCAAAAAGCCAGGATTCACGCCAAAATGACCGTTTTTCAACGACTTTCAAGCTGGATCCCACGAAACTGATAATTGTTTGTATATATATATTGCATATTGTTATGTACGTATATATACGTATACACATTCACGTATATCTATGCGCGCGTTTTCATGTTGTTATTACATACTGTAACGTGCGGTTGAAACCTGCAAGCGCGCACAGGTTGAATTTGAATTGTGTGACGAAGCGTGCTGTTGTGTTCGTTGACGCCGTTTTGGTTTCCTTCCAGTGAATGATGTGCATGGTTCACTGGGCCTTTGGCTCATGCATGTCTGTATTGTTTTCCTTTCACAGGGTTGTTCATGGGACTCCTGCTTTGAGAGAACTCTGTCCCCTTTTGTTTCCACTTTGCACAAAATTGGTCGGTAAATACAACGGACAGCCATAGTAGAAACAGCCGGCTTGTATGTTACAAGATATATCTGTATATGCGTGGTATGTATATGTATATGGAAGTATATACTAGTGTTCACACATATATAAGCGGACGTATGCAAGTTTGTGCACAAGTATAGAGATCTATATCTGTATACCTATATACGATATATATATATTTATCTGTTATATATATATATATATTTCACAGGGTGTAACGTCTGTAAGGACAGTGGCGATTAACGCACACCTACACTTTTTTGCTAATCTGATTATTGGTCTGTCAACCACGCGCGGGAAGCCACAACATTATGACCACATTGCATCAGCCACTGGGAAAAGAAGCAGCAATCGCATCCGCCGTTTTCAGTGGTAACTACGTGGAACACCCGTTGTCCGGCACATTGAACAGCTCACATTCCTTTTCCACAAGCGAAGTCCTCAGTCTTGCTAATATTGTAACAGGTAAGGAAAAGACATCTCGCATATTCCAAGAAAGGTTTCAGAAATTAAAAGAGGTGTTCATATCCTGCAGATGGTTGAAACAGTTTCACACGTTGTACGTCAGTAGCGCAACGACGGTTGGCAAACAGATTGTTCGGACGTTCAACGATGTTTCGATAATGCATACATCATCGAACGTTCACGCACTACACTTTTCATATGCCTATTCTCGCTACCAGAGAGAACGGTCCGTTCCCATCCAAATTTGCCGGCCAACCACCTTTAACACGTGTACCGGAAAGCTTCTAAACTTACAAAGTTCGAAGCTTGCAACGACTTGTTGAACTGTGCTGCGTTTCCTTTGAATACCATGTTGCGCGTTTATTAATGTATACAGTTTCCTTCGGACGTGTCCAAGCCCACCAGAACACGACATCGCCGGGAGGCATCATTCATCAAATGAGAGCAGCAAAATACTGCGGCACACCTTGGGTTAACCCCGCGGATGACACGCCACTGCACAGGTGGACGGTCAACGACGAAGGTTTGAACGGCCGACTAACAGGGAAACATTTTCAACATACGTCCCAAAATTATTCGTCACCTGGCCGTCGGTTTATCAGGTGAAGAAACGTGAAGAAACGTCACGTCCACATCTGTTACATCAATGAACACGGTGGGCCGCAGTATGAAGCCACTATAATTTAACTGGTTGGTGGCGTCAGCCAAAATT
>LOND01001924.1:48602-59892 GCA_014220965.1 Paragonimus kellicotti | reverse complement strand
CTTCGTTATGCGTTTTCCCTAATGATTTTGGCCGACTTGATATCAGCTTCCTTACAACTTTCGGTCCACGAACTGTTGTTATTTTCCATACAAGACTAAAAGCCCATCTTGATCCAACTCTTCTAAGCAACGTACAATTTTCCTGTTAGCAAATGGTGGCCGCTGAGTTGTTCAGCTTAATTATCTGCCAAGCCACTATGAAACACTCTTCCTACGTACTTATAGGTTCTCATCTCCTTGTTTCGTCTGATGAAAAACCGTGCATAGCAAGCAAAGAGCTACGTAGTATTGGAATCGCTTTCATCTGCAATCAAAGATTAACTACGTCACATTATTTCGATTTACACTCGGACATCGCTTGGTAATGAAGGATGAGGCGAAATGGAGAAATTACCGGAGCGGCCAACTAATGTCAGTCACTCCATACAAAGTTCTTCTTATCGTATTGAAGAGTTAAGCTGTTATTTTGGAAGTTAGCTAAACGTTCGCTCATTTTTTGTATGTGGACTGTTTTTTCGACTGAGAATCTTTTCCTTGTTGAACATACAGCAGTATATGGAGAGTTAGCGCAACTCAAAACTGGCCTAGCCGGTTGGCCAGGTAGACTAGTTGGGCTAGTTATACTCGAAGAGTGTTGACAGTTTGGTTACGCGTTTTGCAGATAAATGCAGAAGGTACACCGTTCAGGAGACAGTTGCTGACCATTGGGGAACTGTTAGCGTCACGACGAGACCGAGGAAAGACATGCAAATTTCTGACTGATTGTGTGCATCTTGGTGGTGGTTACATTTTTTGGGAAGTTTCCTATTAAACATCCAGTGTTGACGGTCACTTAAGCTGATCCATATCAGTTGGCGTATCTTCAGTGCCGGTTCACTGGCAACATACTGTCCTATCTTGTCCACTCAATTTTGTTATACCTAGACAGTGAATGTAGGGCAGTCCGTTGCTGTTTCCTCGATTATGACGATACGTTTTGGAGCAAGTACAGAGTTTCTGGCTTGTCCTGCCAAATACTATGGCATTCAAACTACTTTCGTAATGTCCTTCAGTGATTATTTTTTACTCAGCTACCAGTTTACTTGCTTAATTGATCGAGTCCACACTAATTACTCGTCCGGATGTTCCCAAACGTGCACTCCTTTCCCCATTCTCCTTTATTCCTTATGAAAGCCCTGCGACCATTCCAAGGAAATCCTATTTGCTGACGCATGCGAATAATGTCGTCTCTGGTGTTCAGTGTACAAAACTAACGTCTTCCTTCACCGTGCAAACTGATCTCACCGGATTGGCCAGTTAGTCTAACGCATGCTACTTATCCAAATGTACTGCTGTTTGATATTTTATTCCTAAAGGAACAATCCATTATTAACTTTTGACAATTGCCTCCAAATACAAGTTGAAAACGGATTTCTTCCCGGACCAAAGCCAGTTAAATTTCACGTTGGGCCATAACTCGACTTGGTCTCTTCATGTTGACAAGGCTTTTACTAAAGTGAGAAGACTCAAATTATGTTTCAAATCCACAGTCGTATTCTACCCAAAGTAATCGTAATTTCCATTTTGTGAATGCGTGCGCACTCCCCCTTTGGCTGTTGTACTGTTCTTCTAAGCTTCTGACCAAAGATTTTCAGCTTCTTCCTAGATCCATGAGACACTTACCTCACGGTAGTTCTAGCCCTCGTTACAGTCTCACTGACCCTTTGGTAGTTCAACATTTTACATCCTGTAGTTTAGACGTCTCCAAAATCTCGTGTGATTCCGTTCGTGCTTTCATTCTGCACATCCACTTATTCAACTATCTATACAAGTACTGGTGCATACCATTTATCTGTTTTCCCTTACTTAGCACGCTTTCTCATTAGTCCCAACAAGTTTATAGAGGAATTGACCTTAAAGTTAGATTAATAAATCTAGTAAATATTCTGTCCACTGAAGATATGGCTGTGTAAATGCAGAATATTTATATCCTAAGGCGCATGAAGCAATTTCTTGCTTCCAACTGACTTCAACATCGAATCTAACGCTTCTTTCCGAAAGAGGTTGAGTGTGAAAACTGTGATCATTTATGAATAATGTCTAACTGGGCACATCTTGTAGCTGGCATATGGCTGTAAATAGCTTCAAAAACCGAACGTCTTTTAAGGCCTCGGAACTGTTTCTTCAACATCTGCGATAAGCCTGACCGCATGCCTCTGTTTGATTGGCCTCACTGACCCCATTTATTGATAAGTGCATGTGTACCTCACAGCAACTCTGTACAATCATATCGGTTTCTCTTTGAGTGTGCTTCTGCTTACAGGAATTCAGTATCACTCTATTTCACGCATTGACATTGTAACTACCACTAGACCGTAAGAGATGCAGCAGATAACGACTAACTGTAAAACGTTTTGATTGAAATATTTCCAACTGCGTGGTCGTCGAACGTTTGGTACAGTCGCCGTCTTTAATGGTTGTATAAACACACCCGATGGAAATAAACTCAACTGTGAACGTTTTGATGTTGTAGATGTCACTAACTGTGTGACACAGGTGTTCGAGTTAAACGCTTTTCAATCAAGATTTGAAAGCAGTGAACTATATTGGTCACTTGCTCACATCAAAGTGCAAACAGTGATATTCGCATATGATTTTACCTCGGTTGCTTGTGATCTTTGCCGCTGTACTTTTACGGCTAGGGTCTTACGTAAGCTCCTATACCTACTAGAAGCGTACCGAGATGTTTTGCCGCTTGTCCATTAGACAGTTGGTTGTAGACATTATTCAATGTGAGATTATTCATTAGTGGTCAGACCTACATAGGGCCAATATGACATTTCTAATGTTTGCACCAGTGCTCAGAGGAGAAACCGCTGTTCACAGACGTAAACTCGCAAACTATTATCGACCGAGTGTTTCGCAATCTGATGGCGGTTATTTCAGTTTGCGTATCACCGGCTCACGTTTGTGGATAACATTCACAAATCGTGTAAAAGGTTCAAAATGAACCGCTAACAAGTTTTACAGGGTAGCATGCATGTTGGGACCCGGTTTGAGAATCATGTGGATAACTAACCGGATTTTTGACAAGTTACTACTAGTCTAAACTGGCTTAGAAATGTATTCACTGATGTAGCCAGCGGATTTGCAGTTGTTCCGACCAAAAGCTGGTCTGATAAAATGAAGCAATATGTGCAGTAGTTTATTCGGCCTAAATGGAGAATGTGGTAATATTTAATCAACTTTGGGACCCAGAGGATGTCATTTTATATGAAACGGTAGATGCGTAAAAGATGGTGTCATAATTGTGAGGCCAAAATTAAATTGAACGAATGGAAAGTGTAGTGATCTAAAGGGTTGAATAGGACAACATCTGCAATTTCTGTTAAAATTAACATAGAACTCACATAAACGTGTAAGCCTGTCAACCCGTATGAGCCCTTGATATTTCAACTCAACAGATCCTCAAAAACCTTATAGATTTATTCGAACAGCAACATATATGCTAGCAAGTTGAGTAGCCAACTGTGTAGTGTCGAGAGAGTACAACTTTCGAGCATGCTCTATTAGGAATCATTTGAACTAATCAGTGCTTTAGACAACGTACATGTTGCCGTTAGTGTTGCTATACTCCTCAGATGCCCAGTCATTCGTAGGCCATTTTCTCATCACACGAAGCAATAGGCCATGTTTGCGAGCACCTGCAACAAACCCTGTTGTGTTATATCGCTAGATCGTTATTGTGAGCGAAGTCCTTTCATTATCGCATCTACATAAAACGTTTTCCCTGAAAAACACTGACCAATCTTCTCACTGGTCAGTTGGTGGAAATGGATGTAGTGTTGATTTCGGCAAGTGAAGCCCGAAACGGAAATAGACCCATTGAGACCAGTTTGTCGTTCACCGACTGCAAAAAAACAATGTTGTATCCAGCTCACTGCTTTTGCTTTTGTATCAGATGGACAAGTCTTAGTCTAGGTTTCTGTATAGTATGTAAGTAACCAGACCAGTACAACCGTTCCCTGAGAGTTTCTGATAGTCTACTGAGTGTCTTATTATAACCCTATCAGTCTGCTTTCAAGTCAGTCATAAGACACATTGGAAAAACCGTCCATTGGTGTTTCTTCCACATATCCGACTTCATTTCGAATGAAGGACGGGACTGAGCACGAGGAATACTGTAAGGCTGTAAGCGATTAGTGGAAACTTGTGTATACACTGTGCTGGAACTGTCAACAAAGAGACCAGTGATACACTACTGCCGCGGATTTGGGTGCACGTCAACCGTGTGAAATAGTGTTTGCGTCCGTAGTTGTGCAGTTTCACATACTTTGCAATGGACGTCTAACAATGAGCAACATCGTAGGATAAGCGTTTTTTGCGGTCATAACAACNTCTTAGCAGCGGATGTTAGTGACTGTGACATTGGAAGCAACATTCAGACGGAGAAAAAGATTAATCGAATATATCAGTGAATTTTCGGATTAATGGCTTAGTGATGATGCAGAACCTACAAACACTACTGCGCTCAGAGATTCAATACAGTGTTCTTTCGACGGCGACTGACAGTCTATCAGTTGTCATGATGATCCAAACAAACCCTAACATGGAGTGGCTGAAAACAAACGCTTCCCCAATGGAGAAGAGTTGAGTTGAACAGTGAGTGGGTATCAACATGACAGCTTGGTACTAGTGGCTTCCACGTGATGGTCATTTGGAGGTACTGTGGAGGAAATTGGTAGCCAGTTGCTATGAACTGGCACACACCGAATGCGCTAGGACGTACGACCTCCTGCAACAAGGAGAATACTGATGCAGGACGAAAGAACCTGTGACAACGTACGTAAATATCTGTCAACAGTTTCAAGTGTGTGGGAGGAGAGGTGCAGCAGCTCGTCCAACTAATACCCACCTCCATGATCCAGGACTTCTAAGGTCAACAGCGTAAACGCATGTGAGCATTGTCTGTCGAATACATTGTGCTGCTGATTTTTAAGAGCAGTCAGTCATGAAGAATGTTTGACTGGCCATAAGACGTAGTGGAAATAATTTTGACGCCGAATAACCTGGAGCCATCCCGTGCAGACCCTGTGGAATTCAAAGCAGTGACTATGCAGAATAATTTTCTGTCTAACTAACCGGTAGGAAATTTCAGCTTTTGGAAATGTTCCAATTGTGACTTCAGAATCACGTGTTGGATTATTCACAGCCCTGTTTCTTGCGAGGATCAATCAGTTACCAAACAGTTGAAGCTCGCTTACCAATAAGTGTGATCTTTCAGCAACGCTTTATGTATTCTACCGGTTGAATGGAACCGTAGCAATAAAAGTGAGAAACATCATAACTATTGAATAGTTTTCGCTCCGTCAATCACCACGCATCTAGTTAGCTTTTATGAATGATACCTAAATTGTTATTCTATGAATAGATATAAAACATGTGGTCCCCCTTGATGTTTTGCAGTATACAAATTTATTCATTGCAGTCTGCTTATCGTCAAATGTATGTGTAACTCACCACTGTGTTCTGTCGTCAACCAGAATATGGTTCGTGTAACTTGTCATTCGTCTCTATTATGGAAATCCTTAAATTATTTGTCACTATTTCAAATATCTCGCTTTATATTCGCGAACCAAACACGTTCTCCCTATGTGGGAGTAAAGAACCGTCATTTGTAGACAACTGGCTGTGGCACGTGAGAGCTTCATACTATATGGTAAGCTTATTCCCAGGACGAGACAATATCTGTGGATTGTTTCTGCAGTTTGCGCATAAATGAAGCCGTGTAACTGTTGGGGTGTTGGACAGAACCTATTCCCGAGGACTGTCCAACAGAAACACTGATTCTGCTTCAAGTAACTCACTGGCGAATGGTATTGTTGACTGTTTTGTTCTGATTGTTTGATGGTGGGTTGTAGGTAGAACTTTTTAAATGTACTTTTTTGATCTCGACAGAATCGCCTGGTCTATATGTTCACGCACTGGAATTTGGAATGAGGAGAGAGACTGTTAGAAGCATCGGTTTGATAGCGGGTGCTACAAACAAGCCAGCAAAAACAAACGGTAATCTCCAGTTTTCGTTAGTAGTTGTCACTAGGTAATTAATACGAAATACCTTTAAGATTTGTCCTTAAAATTGGCACTTAACTATTAGATAGACTGGTGCTCAAGAATTCAGTGTACTATAGTGAACGATTGCGGATCATTTGATGCACTGAATAAAAACACATTTACTTACTGTGTAAAACCATTCCTCATTCAACTTTGTATTATACACGTACGATATTTCAGTAAGCTATGATATTTCAGTTTCTGGATGTACTGCCAGTATTTTTCACATTATGTCACCACACCACTAAAGATCATTGCAACTGGTTTAATGTTTGATCCGTTTCTGATTACAATCTTGCTGGTCTCACAGACCATCTTCATTGGTTTGCCTCCTTCTACTCAACTTCAAGTTTGACCTCAATTCTAAGATCGATCACTGTTTCAGTGGAACATTTCTAAGTAATTCTAATTTTGTTTAAACGCTTTCGTTGCCCCACATTACTTAGAAGCTAAGCTGAATGTTATCTGGACAACACCTTCGGTATGAACTTGTTTCCTTCAGTCTTACAGATTTTTGGCCGCCTGTTTGTTTTCTATCATGAATGCTGGTCACTTCATATGTTAACTGGTTAGTTCCATCTCGTTTTATTTGAAAAATACCGCTCTTTAAAAAATCTGTTTATTTTCTGCCAATTTTGTGAAATTCTGCATTTTAAAGGTAGTATGCAGCTAACATGAATCTGTCTAGTGTAGTGTAATCGAATTAATGAGATTATATGTCATTTCTGGACACATACTATTAAGCACTGTGGAATGATCAAGATGCGCTCGACCAGAGTCATACTTGGATTCACTGTAAGTGTGTAACGAAAAGAAGCATTTTAATTAATACATCTTTCGTGTACGTTGCATCGAAGGGCGCAAGCGCCGCAAACTCTTACATGGTAACAAAATGTGCTCAGTCTCTTATTCAAAGTTCAACATCAGGCCTTCTTTATCACATGCTAACTGGAAGGGACACTCACTTACTAATGTCCATGTTTGTCACTGCAGCATTTCGAACGCGGGAATTGCTGTTTTGTATAGTCAATGAGCGATTTGTGCATCCAATTTTTTCAATTATTCTTTATACAGAACTGCAACTGATTATGTTTGGTTGTGAAGTAACCTTAACCAAAGACGTTTGAGCTCACTAGTTGTGTTTTTGTGCAGATTGTGCGGCTCCACTATTTAAGTTATTGCATTCGTCCTACCGGTTACCGTCAAGCGTGCAGAGAACAACAGGTTGTGCATGATTACTGTGTATTTACCACGACCCGGTGTATTGGCTGAAGGTTTCCGTAGAAGCATATACCTCCCTCCTTCGTTCAAATATCGCTCTATTTCTTGTGAAATCCTGTCACCTTACTTCTTGACTAAATTGTTTCATGTCATCTAGTACTACTAACGATGTTTCTAAAGAGTAGCATAACACAAATAGCAAAGAACGCTTTGCATGCTGAGGTTGTTGATTACCCTACCGGAAAGTTGGAAACTGTAGGTGACAGCTGATTGTAGATACCTTCAATCGAAATAGAACACACTGAGCAGCAAACAGACACTACCAGCAACATGTACCGAGCATGTTAAAAATAATGTGTACTCGCGAGATCCGTATTTTGCATTACCGTTGGTTACTCGATGAGTAGTCGGTGATTGTTAATTTAAAGTTGAACCGTTCAAATGGGAACCGGCTTTCCAAAAGACTTTAGCCAGCAGCCTTTTCGGAAAAGGAAATCTTCGCTTTCGTTAGTACTTTTCGATATGTTGCAACATCCGCTTGCCACATTCCAGCAAATAGAGCTCGAGCCACGCTTTCATGAAGCAACAGGTCCATTAACCATGTGCCCCTGTCACGCATTAGACACGATGAGCCATATTTGGCACCTATCAACCACCTTGGCCTGTGCAGTAACATGTTCAGGCGCCAGATAGTCTGAATAGAAGGCACGGCTACTTTCCATTAACCGTAATCGATAGCCTCGTGAGTAATCTCGAAAGTGGTTCAACTTTCAACCACCTGCTGTGGCATGGATGCAAATTACTGACGGGCGCTAACAAGAGCGGGAATGCGAGTATTTGGGAATAATTATGTTACAAGAAACCCAGTTGTATTCGGATATCGAAGATGGCAACTTCCAAACCAATGGAGTCTCTTTTTGCAGGGTGAGCCGCCAAGTGTAATGAGAAGGAGCGATCGTGCTATACTACTCACACCACTGCTATTCAGTAGTGGAACCAGAGCATATATTTTGACATCGAAGTAGCCGCAAAAAAATACAAGAAACATCGCATGAAATGGTTCTTGGTATGTAAAGGAACTGAGCATTGGCGTCTGTGGCAACCGTGACGTTCTGGGCCAAATACCGTACGCAGATGAGTGTTTTGTTTGTTGTCATGTTGAAACGCATAACCCATGTGTTGGTTTCCTGAATAAATAACCCTTCGCGCCATCGTGTTCTTGGCTCACAACACAGTTATGTTACTGATATCCCGGTTGACATGTTACTACCTGTGTAAAAGGCTCCTGGCGTCGAACAGTACGCACTATGGCTGAGTATACGGCAGTCCCATAAACTGTAATACTGTGGAATGCAAACCCATACATCTGGGTGAATATCTGTTCATTTTGTTTGCCAACATCTATCTATCCTGTGCTTGCACCAATTTAGAGCTAGACGTATTCGCCGGCATTTTCCCACCGCTGGTTTTGGAAATCTAGATGCTTCGTTATGCGTTTTCCCTAATGATTTTGGCCGACTTGATATCAGCTTCCTTACAACTTTCGGTCCACGAACTGTTGTTATTTTCCATACAAGACTAAAAGACCATCTTGATCCAACTCTTATAAGCAACGTACAATTTTCCTGTTAGCAAATGGATGGCCGCTGAGTTGTTCAGCTTAATTATCTGCCAAGCCACTATGAAACACTCTTCCTACGTACTTATAGGTTCTCATCTCCTTGTTTCGTCTGATGAAAAACCGTGCATAGCAAGCAAAGAGCTACGTAGTATTGGAATCGCTTTCATCTGCAATCAAAGATTAACTACGTCACATTATTTCGATTTACACTCGGACATCGCTTGGTAATGAAGGATGAGGCGAAATGGAGAAATTACCGGAGCGGCCAACTAATGTCAGTCACTCCATACAAAGTTCTTCTTATCGTATTGACGAGTTAAGCTGTAATTTTGGAAGTTAGCTAAACGTCCACTCATTTCTTGTACGTGGAATTGTTTTTTCGACTGAGAATCTTTTCCTTGTTGAACATACAGCAGTATATGGAGAGTTAGCGCAACTCAAAACTGGCCTAGCCGGTTGGCCAGGTAGACTAGTTGGGCTAGTTATACTCGAAGAGTGTTGACAGTTTGGTTACGCGTTTTGCAGATAAATGCAGAAGGTACACCGTTCAGGAGACAATTGCTGACCATTGGGGAACTGATAGCGTCACGACGAGACCGAGGAAAGACATGCAAATTTTGACTGATTGTGTGCATCTTGGTGGTGGTTACATTTTTTGGGAAGTTTCCTATTAAACATCCAGTGTTGACGGTCACTTAAGCTGATCCATATCAGTTGGCGTATCTTCAGTGCCGGTTCACTGGCAACATACTGTTCTATCTTTTCCACTCAATTTTGTTGTACCTAGACAGTGAATGTAGGGCAGTCCGTTGCTGTTTCCTCGATTATGACGATACGTTTTGGAGCAAGTACAGAGTTTCTGGCTTGTCCTGCCAAATACTATGGCATTCAAACTACTTTCGTAATGTCCTTCAGTGATTATTTTTTACTCAGCTACCAGTTTACTTGCTTAATTGATCGAGTCCACACTAATTACTCGTCCGGATGTTCCCAAACGTGCACTCCTTTCCCCATTCTCCTTTATTCCTTATGAAAGCCCTGCGACCATTCCAAGGAAATCCTATTTGCTGAAGTATGCGAATAATGTCGTCTCTGGTGTTCCAGTGTACGAAACTAACGTGTTCCTTCATCGTGCAAACTGATCTCACCGGAATTGGCCTAGTTAGTCTAACGCATGTTACTTATCCAAATGTACTGCTGTTTGATATTTTATTCCTAAAGGAACAATCCATTATTAACTTTTGACAATTGCCTCCAAATACAAGTTGAAAACGGATTTCTTCCCGGACCAAAGCCAGTTAAATTTCACGTTGGGCCATAACTCGACTTGGTCTCTTCATGTTGACAAGGCTTTTACTAAAGTGAGAAGACTCAAATTATGTTTCAAATCCACAGTCGTATTCTACCCAAAGTAATCGTAATTTCCATTTTGTGAATGCGTGCGCACTCCCCCTTTGGCTGTTGTACTGTTCTTCTAAGCTTCTGACCAAAGATTTTCAGCTTCTTCCTAGATCCATGAGACACTTACCTCACGGTAGTTCTAGCCCTCGTTACAGTCTCACTGACCCTTTGGTAGTTCAACATTTTACATCCTGTAGTTTAGACGTCTCCAAAATCTCGTGTGATTCCGTTCGTGCTTTCATTCTGCACATCCACTTATTCAACTATCTATACAAGTACTGGTGCATACCATTTATCTGTTTTCCCTTACTTAGCACGCTTTCTCATTAGTCCCAACAAGTTTATAGAGGAATTGACCTTAAAGTTAGATTAATAAATCTAGTAAATATTCTGTCCACTGAAGATATGGCTGTGTAAATGCAGAATATTTATATCCTAAGGCGCATGAAGCAATTTCTTGCTTCCAACTGACTTCAACATCGAATCTAACGCTTCTTTCCGAAAGAGGTTGAGTGTGAAAACTGTGATCATTTATGAATAATGTCCAACTGGGCACATCTTGTAGCTAGCATATGGCTATAAATAGCTTCAAAAACCGAACGTCTTTTAAGGCCTCGGAACTGTTTCTTCAACATCTGCGATAAGCCTGACCGCATGCCTCTGTTTGATTGGCCTCACTGACCCCATTTATTGATAAGTGCATGTGTACCTCACAGCAACTCTGTACAATCATATCGGTTTCTCTTTGAGTGTGCTTCTGCTTACAGGAATTCAGTATCACTCTATTTCACGCATTGACATTGTAACTACCACTAGACCGTAAGAGATGCAGCAGATAACGACTAACTGTAAAACGTTTTGATTGAAATATTTCCAACTGCGTGGTCGTCGAACGTTTGGTACAGTCGCCGTCTTTAATGGTTGTATAAACACACCCGATGGAAATAAACTCAA
>LOND01001924.1:25846-38408 GCA_014220965.1 Paragonimus kellicotti | reverse complement strand
GGCTACGGCTGACACGCTGCAACCGTTGGTGAGAGTCTTAGAATACATGTAGATACGCGCTTATATAGGCAGTGGTACGAACCTAATCCATCCTACTCACCCGAACGCGATGAACTCATTATCGGAGAACGCAACATGGAAACCCAATCTCACTTGTCCGAACTGACTGTCAGTGAATGATGCATAGACTCTGGAACCGACAAGTCGGTGTAGTGGATGTGTGTGTGTTTGTGTGTACGACAGCGCATACGTTTGATCAGATTTGGTAGGCTGCCAAATCAAAGCAATACACCGCTCATTTCATGACATCTACGGGTAGGTAATGCTGTCAACACACTGGTATTACAGTAGATGACTGTCTAGTCTACTGATAGAATGAGACCATCAAAACCATTAAATTAGCCCTCATGGAACTGGTGTCAAAACATTTGTGTTTACAGCAATCATCCAGAGCCTCCACGGGGACATCATCCAGAGGCTCCTCACGGACATCCACCAGGACCACCCCACGGACCATCCCCGCCCGGACCTGCTTATGGACTCTCACAAAGACCATCCTTTGGACCTGCTACTGCCAAACCTCAAGGACCCGTTCGCAACCCTCCTGTCACAAAACCTGTGACTGGCCTTCCTCAAAACCCTCCCCCTCCAAAATCCGCTCCTGCGAATCCTTCCAAACCTCCTCCAAAATCTACTCCTGCGAATCCTCCCAAACCTCCTCCAAAATCTACTCCTGCGAATCCTCCCAAACCTCCTCCAAAATCTACTCCTGCGAATCCTCCCAAACCTCCTCCAAAATCTACTCCTGCGAATCCTCCCAAACCTCCTCCAAAATCTACTCCTACGAATCCTCCCAAACCTCCTCCCAAATCTACTCCTCCGAATCCTCCCAAACCTCCTCCCAAATCTCCTTCTGCGAATCCTCCCGGACCCCCTCCAGGACCGCCTCAAGATTACCCACCACGACACTCACCGGAACCGTCTGAAGAATACCCATCACGATACCCACTAAGACAACCTCACGGACCACCACACGGACCACCTCCGCCTGGTCCTCCTCGCGTACGTCCTCCTCCTCCTTTTTTAGCACCTGCTCCCGGTCGTCCACAAGGAGCTCATCCAAGGCCTCCTCATGGACATCCACCAGAACATCATCCCGACCATCATTAGAGATCGCCTTGACAACCTCTCAAATGATCACATGGTGGGTCCCATTAGAGTTGGTAGCTTGAGTCTCACAATTATGACACATGATACTGACTATAGAGTGTCTGCAATATAACATGGAATATTCTTTCTCTTCCAGATCACGATTTGGATATCCATATTTTGGATTCATTTTGAAATAAAATATTACTGGATTGATACTACTGAGTTTTGCAAATCGCAATCGGTTATGCAATTGCTTGCTAAAAATAGCTGTTTAGGTATATGGGTTTTGGATTTATTCAACTGCGACTTAGTGACTTCCGGGACGTTAGCCACAACTGACTGCACACGTTATACAAACTCAGTTAATCCTTTATCAACTCTCGACTAGATGCTGTGGACTTATTCGGTCTTCTACCGAGAATGGGATGCTTTGAATCCCCCTCACGATAAGGTCCTGGATACTGTTAAACAATAATCCAGTCTAACCATACAACGTTTCAACTATAGTCACAATCCACCGTCCGTGGGGTGATGTGTAATGGTGTATCTAAGTATTGGTTGCACAGACTTACGTGCTACATGGCCAAATTTTGGGTGATTATCTCATCAGAAGGGTGCCTGTTTAGTGAATACTTAAGACCGTACAACATTCCCTGGATACTTCAAGCAAGTTCACCACGAAACAACGTGCTGACATCAACCCACCCTTTAATGACCAAGGTAAAATTATTTGCAATCACAGCTGGTAAACCTGATATTTTCCTCCGAAACATTATTCCGAACGCTATCCGTATAATTCTGATTTCGTGTTGATGACCGGTACCGATCACCTGCCGATGTTTTTACGCAGTAACTAATCATGAGATGGTGACTATTGTGTATGCTACCAGTTGGTTGATCCAGTGCTTTTATTGACCGAAATGTAGCCTACATGAACGAGGAAGTGGGCATTGCCGACCTGACCATCTAATTTACTACTCAATTGAGTAATCCACAATCGCATTCGCAGAAGTCCATCAGACCGATCGTGATCACCCATCACTGCTTGTACAGAATAGCAAAGAGGGAGGATGGTAATGAATGTGAAGGTTCGTTATGAATGTTGTTCCAATCAAATCTGCTTAACCTGACTTGGCCTAGACAATCCACTAGTTTGCATGTTGTGTGTTTGTTGAGATTATGCAAAAGTGGGAAACTAATATGTACGTACATCATATGACAGTTCGATTTTGACAAATTAGTTCTAGCGAATAAGCCTACACAATTGATTTAACAATTAGTCTTGAAAATAGGTAAATAATGAATATTCATGCCATACTAACTTATGTTATAAATAGTTTTATAGGATTACGCTGCACACCTCTGTGCAGTACAATCAACTTTCAATTGTTCTGATAATTGTAATGTGACTGTCTGTTCGTACCGACTCTGGTCAGTTTGAATCCACAAGTTGCATCGTACTGTACTTGTGAGTAAAGAATTTGGCAAATAAACTATAACTCTTCCGATTTTTATCTTTTTCAATGAAATGCTCTATCGGTGTGTTCAAATTTCACAAACCAAATTACAAACGGGCAAGAAATTCGATGACAAATTACGGCATCACATTAACACGGCAATGTTGAGGAATATATCTTCGCGAGTAAATATGTCTGTAGTCCACTGTTTTGATGAAAAGCGGTGAGGCATTCAGAACCAGCATTTTGCTGTCGGAAAGGAATGAAACCATTCTCCGGGAACTACGTTGAAGGCATAGCAGGAATAGTTCGGAGGCAAGATAAAGGTAATACACCCACTTATGCTAAAACACACAGTGACACATTTATGGAAAACATACAAAAACATACATTTTTACCGATAAAATTAATCAGAAAAAGGATTGATTATTTTGTGCCTAATGTAAGCACCCGCAGGAAAGTTACAAAGTTTAACATTACGCAAAATTTGAAGGGATATAAATCCGTTTAAAGAATAGTAGATCGTGCGCTTCAGCTTTAACGGTTAGTTCACTTCGAGTTTGAAACAAACATTCAAGATCAACTACTGGTGAGTGAAGAAGTGAACTGGATTTTAAATAACGCGATCATTCGTCAAATTCTCGTGTTCGTTCGTTAGAAATTACGATGTTATTTTCTCAGAAAGGTTTCTCTTAAGAAGAATCTATTCAGCAAGAGAACGATTTCTTTAAATAATGTAGACCACCACTGGAACTCCCAAAAATAAACAACTCTAAAAAGTGGACGCTTTCTTTGGGAAGTAGCATTGGTGATTCAACAGATGATGTTCATACTCTGATTTCCATGCTAACAAAAGCGCATAAGTATCATCACAGTTTGACTAGTGCGAACTTGTTTGGCTATGTGCTTGGGTTCACAGCTAAGCTGGTAATGAATACGACTCGTAGTTTTCTGCTGCTTCCGCTATCGGTCCCATTTAAGTCAAAACTCGTGGGTTTTAAAATGAATTTCTTCTGAGCTTTCGTATTATCAAATCAGGTAACAGTTGAGAGGGGAAACCTGATGAGAGACTCAAATTTACTGATCAATCGAACTATGCCTTGCAACATGATCTAAAGTGATAGTGAGTTCAACTGACCCACTGTGTCTTTACTGACAAAACTTAAGAAGGACAACTAGTCTGGTTGCGAAGATAATCTACAATTTCGAGGTCTTCTGTGAGATTGTACAATCATGTGAATCGTACAAGACCACCGAATAGTTGACAGTAAGACTATCGGAGTAGTACGATAGTGTGCGCCATTAGAAATCACCGGGAACTCGACCTGTTGTATGGTCACGAGACAAAACGCATTAATCACTTATTCATCTGCCCATATTGAATGGGTACCCATGATAGGACACCTAGTGTAGTTTCATTTCATAACAGACACCAGTATGATTTTGACACGGTTGGCATCATTCTCAAGAGGTAATATGTGAGACATGTTCCTATACGACGGATAATGACCGCTTGGATAGTGCTCTTTTATGTAACCGTCTTGGAAGCCCGGGTGCTTCATGTGAAATGTTTGGATATTCAAACGACTTGGAAAGTGGCCATAGTGACGCTGGTGAAAGATTGAGGGAACGGTAGCGATTGACGATCGGGTTTTCAGACTATGACGGCACAATGACAGTCAGTGTTTTGGATGAAAAGAAGATCAACAAGCAAAACATGAAGATGTAGTAGCACGACCAGTTAGTTTCGTTTTTCTTGCTAGCAAATATTCCGCAGATTCCGCTGCTCACATTCAGTGAATATGCACGAAATACTTTTACGACTATGAGTAATATGCAGCAACGAAATCGAATCTCAATTTGATTATTGTATCACTTATGCACTTGCACCCATGTGGGTTGGAGTTGGGCTGACGGACAGTGTTTGCAAAAGACTAATGTTTCTATCTCTTAGGTATGCGGCAAACAAGTGTATATGAAGGGGATTTTGATATGCGAAGGATGTCAGTTGTTTTTGTTAACTTAAACCTAACCTTAAACCTAAATGTGAATGTCACGTTCAAAATTATGCGTTCCATGAACTGTTGCCTAAATCATCTCTACCGGCTATACAATTCTGAGGAAGTGTGCCGTTGTGCGTGTGTGTGTGTGTGTGTGTGATATGTTTGCGCATTTCATTAGTGAAGCAATGCTGCATACTGTCGAACGTCATTTCGAGCATTCCAGATATCCGACTTGTTCACATAAGTTCGTCGGAGGGAAAAAACTCTGTTTGTGCATTCCTGTTTCTGTGGTGGCCGGGGAGATTTTGTGTTGATTGGTCCACGAATGTAAAACAAACGTGGATATAGTTGAATGCGAAGGGAATGTCAATTTAGTTGCCGGCGTGCAATCAACAATGAACAATGAAACGTAGTGAAACAACATCCCGTATAAACACACACAGAACCGTTTAGTCAGTGGACTAACCAATCGATATTCAGGCCGATGGTTGGCGGCATCCAAAATGGAAGAACCTGTCACAGTGTGTCAGGGAAATCGCCAGTTCCCCGAAAATATTGTGTGACCAGAAGACTAACAAAGTACACTTGTGAGTGACCTTCACCTTTGCCATGGTCGTGTACTTCTCCGGTCTTCACGAACGACCTCAGCCATCGTGACAACTGTTGTTGTCATCCCGACTACACGCCTAGACTGTACTGTCTAGACTTTTGTCTGGTCCATTCCCTTTGACCTTGCTTTGTTGCTAGTCGCAAACCCTATAAATACGAACGGGTTTGTGACCATGTTGTCTTCTGGCTTGAGCGACAACGCATGTAACTGGCGGGTAACTCGAAATTTGATTCAAATTTTCTCGCTGTCATTGTCTGACTATATTTTTTGCCCTATTGGTGACCTGCGCATCAAAAATTGCATACGATTACTGTTATTCGTTACCGAATAACATACTAATTCGTTACATATTGAATTTTTTTGGGTCACATTGTATCTGCATTTGTTTTATTTTGCATATTGCCTGTTCCTATTGACAATGACCCGAGTTAGATCTAGCAGTGCTGGGACTCAACAAACACTGACTGAGGCGGTGAGCATTTGCGGCCGTTACGGGTGCAAGATGTCCGTACAAAACGGTATGCAGTGCTACAAGTGCCAGAAGTGGTATCACTTCAAATGCACTGGCCTCAACGAAGACCAGTACAAGCAGCTTGCTTCTTCAGCTCTAAATTTTATCTGCATGAGCTGCAGGTTCGACGACAGTCCAGGCGCCGTTTTGCCGCTGACTAGTCACGCACGCACCACGAAAAGTGGAGCGACGCAGAAACCTGCGACTGCAAATGCGGAGCTCTTCTTAGCACCGTATGTCCTTCCATTTCTTCCATGGGGAGTAGGGTGGAGGAGTTCCAACGGACTCTGTCCGAAATGAAGTTGGAACTCCAGTCTCTGAATGAATACATAGCGCTTGCTCTCCCTGGTGTTGCGATCACCAAGAAGGCAGTTGCCCTGTCAACTGCACATATAGAGGAGGCAGCCGCAAACATGAAGAGAAAGCTCTCAGAGAAAGGAGAGTTGTCTTATGGGGCCGCTTCCCCACAACGTCTTCTCCAACTGAGCTAGCTAGGACAGTCTTAGCTTCTTCATTCTCCCCGGACGTCACCAACCTCGTACTCGCGAGCAGGCTACGCGCTAAGACAACCAAAAGTCCCTTGGCCTTTTGGTAACCTTGCCAGCCACGCTCAGTCCTGAGACAATGGTGGAAAAACAATGGTTTTGCAATCTGCCAACGCCACCTGAAAGATCTGTCTTTCGATCGCTCTCGCCAAGCTACAACTGAAGACTAGGGTCGTAGTTTCTGCTCCAGTATCCACTCAGGCTTATGTGCCAGTGATGGAAAGCGGGGACGCTGTTTCCGTAGTCGCCATTCCAATGACCGACGCCCCAAGCACGGGCACAAGTGTCGAAGACACCGAAACCACACAAAAGCCGTTTTACGAGTTACCTGAGCCAAAATCCACCAAAAGGCCCCGCAGAAAATTCTTTCTTCCAAGAATTCGTAACAATGGGAGCCTGTTGGGGCCGCCTCCTGTGATTCAAAAGCATTTCTTTGGCCCGCCCCACTAGGTATTTCTATCAGTGGCTCCATAAAACCGCGCACACTGCTCTCCTTCAAACCCTGCATTCAGCAGACGAAAAAGTCAAATTTTCCGTGGGTGAAAACTCCTCAAACACCCTCCCAAAAAGCGGAATTTAGCAGGGGTGCAAAGGTCGCAAATTGCGACACCGAGAATGCTGTCAACGTCCTGTAGAAACGCTGATATACGCGCAAGCGGTGATGTCACGCCCACAGCCTCAGAGGAGAGCCATCAGAACCAATTGGCAGCGCAGACCAAGTTCAATCGTAGGTCTTCATTCCCAAATTCTTCCTCGCAGTTCCTCTCTCTCTTTTCTCGCAAAGTCCAGTGAGGAAGTAGCTCTTAAAGTGCATGTATACGAACTGTCTGAGTTTGTTTAATAAATTACCGGAAATCAGACAGTTAATTCATGATACACAACCCCACATATTTGCTTTCACGGAGACCTGGCTTACAGGTGACGTCAGTGACAGTGAACTGAGTGTCCCCGGGTATTCAGTTTACCGAGCTGACTCCGCCGAGGGAGAATGGGGGGTTCTGCGATTTTCCTTCACCATTGTCTCCCAACACCCACGGTTATCGGTGGATTTCATTCCTCTGATAAATGTGACGCTCTGTGGCTTCGACTGGCATTGCGTGGCCACGACTCACTCCTAGTGGGGTTATTTATCGTTCTCCCTCATCCGACGTCTCCGACGACGACACTCTTCTTGTAAACCTAGACAACTTCCTAGGGCTACAACACTACACTCATCTGCTTATTATGGGTGACTTTAATGCACCCAAGATAAACTGGGCAACAGTTTCTCACCAGGTATGTGAAAGCGGATTCTCGACTTCCTTACTGACGTTGATACGACGGAGAGCGTGGACACAGCATGTCAACGCCCCGACGCGGCATCGTCCTGGTCAGAGTCCCTCTCTGCTTGACCTAGTCATCACTAATGAGAGCCACCTGGTAGACAGAGTGATCATCAAGCCACCACTTGGTCACAGTGACCACTCTCTGCTCACCTTTGATCTTATCTGTTACTGGTTACAACAACCAGTAAAAAAGTCCACAGTTCGAAATTTTAACCAGGCTGATTTTAACGGTCTGAGAAGCTACCTAGGGTCACTTCTTCTTGATTATGACTCCGTGGACCAGAACTACTACGCATTTAAAAGTGCGATTGAGAAAGCAGACGACTTATTTGTACCGCGCAAACTGTGCACTTTCTCTTATCGGCCACCTCTTCCGCGCAGAATACGTCGTCTCCTCGATGAACGTTCTCATTTATACGCGAAGCATAAGCTTACGGGAAGCTCGGAGGACCTAGGTGCGTTCCATATTGTTCGAAATAGGTGTAGGCGGGAAATCCGTGAACACACCAAACTCGTACAAGAAAAGGTCCTCCTCAGAGCCCGCGGGAACAAAAACTTCTTATTCAAACATATGCGACGACTAAGAAAGAATAAACCCTCGGCTCTTTCTTTGCGAATGTCCGACGGGGAAACCTCATCTGACCCACTAGTTGTGGCCGAGTTATTCAGGGAATACTACTCGGCAGTCTACAACGTCGCACCGCCGGATTGGCACCCCGTCCTACCGCTGCAGAATTTCCAGCAACCACTGGTTACCGCTGAGTTTTCTGTGCTAGATGTTGAAGACCTTCTATTCAAGGTTAATTCATACAGTGCAATGGGTCCTGACAAGATCCATCCCAGGATTCTCAAGGAAGCAGCTGCTAGTCTGGACAGAACCCCTTTATAAGCTGTTTAGACAGACACTTCAGACTGGCATTCTCCCTACCGCATGGAAAGAGGCGACGGTCACGCCCATATTTAAAGCGGGAGACCGGCACTCTCCGACTAGCTATCGGCCAATCAGCCTTACTAGCATTCCATGCAAGATAATGGAGCGCTTATTAAAGCGTTGCCATCCTCAACCACTTCTTATCAAACAACCTTTTCTCTTCCACCCAGCATGGCTTTCTTCCTAACCGGTCATGCATAACGAATATGCTTGTTTTCATGGATAGTCTGACGGAGGCCAAAGACAATGGCCTCATCTCAGATGCTATCTTCTTTGACTTTGCCAAGGCTTTCGACCGTGTCCCACACGGCCCTCTGAAACAAACTGGAAGCCTATGGTATTCAAGGAGAGGTTCTTCGCTGGATTGCCTCTTTTCTCGATAATAGAACTTTTAGAGTTAAAACCGGATCAGATCTGTCATCTCCCTCTTTCATTTCTGCGGGAGTTCCTCAAGAATCAGTGTTAGGTTCTCTGTCATTTCTGATCTACATCAATGACCTTCCAGAAAATATTTCTAGGAATGCCCTCATATGCCGATGATCTAAAAATCTGGAATGCCACTGATCCCAGTGCATTACAGATTGATCTTGACGCGATTAAGCGCTGGTCGGACGATTGGAGTCTCCCACTAAATGACAATAAATGCGCACACATGTCACTCGGTGGAGACTCTGGCAATGATTCATAGTGCATTCGGCACAGTAGATATCATGAAAATCGATCTGAAGAAAGATCTGGGCATCTGGTTGTCGTCTAACTTATCTTTCGCTATCACCATGAGATGGCGGCAAAAAAGGGATTTGCAGCTTGTAACATTCGTTTGGACTTCCTCTTTATTCGCTGCCTACTCCCCCTCTTTGTGAGTAGTATGCTTTATGACATAATTGTGCCCATGTGAAGGTCGCTTTGGCCGCCATCTTGAATTTGGACATTTCTGCTTATGCTCGACCGCTGACGGTCGAAAACTCTCTCGGGACGTACCATTTCGAACGTATGTGACATTTCATATTGATTCCATATATCTACGCTTATGTATTTGCTGATATCCATGTATTTTCTATTATAGAAACATTACCGAGCTGTTTGCGGTCGTTATCAGTTTGATTTGACCTCGGGGTGTTAAGTTCTAGTGGTACCCAGCTGACCTCTGAAGTGAAACGCAGAGCGGATTCTACACCGCTCTCAGGATGATTAAGCGCACTTTCTCCGCATAGACAAGAGAGCGTTTCAAACGCTTTACGGGGTTTATATAAGACCGCTCCTCGAGTATGCCAATCAGGTCGTGTATACCGGCCTGAAGAAAGACACATTAGCTGTTGAGCGTGTCCAGCGCGCGGCTACCAAACTAGTCACGGGCTTGAGAAATGTCGCGTACGAGTCTCGACTTGAAATTCTTGATCTATATCCACTTGAATATCGACGACTCCGCGGTGATTTAATTCTCACACACTTCTTTAGAGTAGGTCTCGTTGAACAGTTCTTCATGATAGCGAATGATGACGGCCGGCGAGGACAACAGGGAACTTTTCAAGCTTCGTCCTCGGACCTTCCTTAGGCAGCAGTTCTTTTCTTACAGGGTTATTAACCTTTGGAACAGTCTTCCCTCTGAGGTCGTTAGCAGCACTTCTAGAGATCGCTTTAAAGCATTGCTTGATTCTCATTTACGAAAAAATCCATTATTCATGTAACCTTACTCTGTTCTTGGTATTTACTGTAATCCCCAAGAGTTTGGAAAATTCCGCAGGCGCAACGTCACTGAACATGTCCGGTCGTCTCCATATCATCCGCAATCCAACGGGGAGACAGAACGCTTCGTCGACCTACGCAAACGTGCCTTTCTCAAATCACGTAGGGAGGGGCCCTCGAAGAGAGCTTACAGCAACTTCCACTCGTCTACCGCCGAGACTCCGAACAAGTTGCTGAACAGTAACCAATCTCCTGCCAAAGCCCTTATGGGTCGTAAGCTGCGAACCACGCTGACCGCCAAAGTCCCGACGAAGCAATCAGAACGGAAGCAATTTTCTTCAGACGAACACGCTCTCGTTATCAGTTCAATCACCTGTCTACGCCCGCGATTATCGATCCGACCACAACCAGTGGGCAGAAGGTGTGATAACGAGACGCCGGGGTAAGGTGCTTTATGAGATTTCCGTTGCGGGGGACACTTGGGTCCGCCATCGCAATCAGCTCCGGCTACGCCATGCTGTCAATAAGAACATCCGTGACGACCAAGAAGTATACCGCCTACCTACTCCTGGACACGTTCAAGCTTTCCGAGAAAGCGATATTACCGGAAGCATCAACCTTACCCCTGTCGGCCGCCAAGACAAGTCGTCCTCCCAGACGTTGGAGCCATCGACAACGCCGACCACCGATTCTCATTCAGGTTGACCCGAAGAGGATCACCTAATGTTGTGGTCCGCGGCTGCCACAGACGTCAACGCTCAGTTCGTTTACGTTCCCTTACGTACCAAGAACCATTTCATGCGATGCTGCACTCCAATAATTTTCTTGTATTTTTCCTGCGGCTATTTCGATGTCAAAATATATGCTCTGGTTCCACTACTGAATTACAGTGGTGTGAGTAGTATAGCATGATCGCTCCTACTCACTACACTAGTACCGATCTCCGTAAGGGAGGTGTCGGGGAAGTCGCCAGTTCCCCGAAAATATTGTGTGACAAGACAAACAAAGTACACTGTCAACGACCTTCACCGTTGCTATAGTCGTGTACTTCTCCGGTCTCCACGATCGTCCTCAGCCGTCGTGACAACTGTTGTTGTCATCCTGACTACACGCCCAGACTGAACTGTCTGGACTTTTGTCTGGTCCATTCTTTTTGGCTTTGCTTTGTTACTAGTCGCAAACCCTATAAATACGAACGGGTTTGTGACCATGTTGTCTTCGGGCTGAGCGACATAAAGAAGCTCTGTTTGAAGGCCAGTCTTTTTCCTGTGTTCATGCGGTAGCCTCGGGTGGATGGGAAGAGACTAACTGATCGCGTATACTCCGTACTTCGTTGTTCATTACCGTTATTCGTCGTGCTGTTATCCGCTGTTTCATTGACCGTTATTCCGTTTCCGTTTACGCGCTCGTAGGCCGTAGATCAAGTCACAACGGTTCTTTTCCGTCTTCGTCTTTTTCATACGAATGGAACTTTGGATGAATCCGTTTAATCTGCGATGCCCCACTGCATCATGAGAAAACAACACGCGTTACTTCCCTTCCAGAATAAACGGCACATTCACGTGTGCACGATTAGGTATCACGAAAAGGCCATGTGCATCAGTAGCGTCTTTGTGTACACAAGGATGGCGCATCCGAAACGGATTAGCCTGTCACAGTGACCGAAGCCAGAGGACGCCTGCGCTTCAAACCATCACCCCAAGTGGCTTGCGCTGCACCACTTGTGGTTCCACTCACACACCACGTATCCGGTGTAAACCCGAAGGAATAAGACCAGTAGGTGTGTGAGTGAGGCCTTTGTGTCCAGCCGGCCAATGCTGGTTAGCCAATTGAATGGCTAGCAGGAAAAGGAAACCCTTATCTCTCGGAAAATAAACAGAGAGAGACTACAATGACAAGATCTAAACTGAGAAGAAAGATATGTAAAATGTAATACAAGAAGCATTTCAGTATACGAGTGATGTTAGTGCATTCTAGAGAGGATGAGGATAAGAAACAAAATTCAGATTGGACTACGAAAAGAACAGGCAAACATTCTGATCATATAATACACCAACAAAGCTGAAGATAAGAATGGATAGAAGACTGCAAACAAACACGTTTCTGAAAAGAGAAGCGGAATTAGTTGCCAAACGACCATAGTCTTGGTCGATGCAATCATTAACAGAGATAAAATGGATATACTGATATGACCTACCTCAGCCTATCGTACTCGTCGTCTCTTCGCCGACGGTGCACTATGAGTACGCTGGTGACCTACTAATCCGAGGCGGCCAGCGCATTCACGGCCGCACACATCGCAACGCCATATAGTCATGTCACCACGACCTATGGCACCGATG
>LOND01001924.1:0-24684 GCA_014220965.1 Paragonimus kellicotti | reverse complement strand
AACACCAAGTCGATTGTACTCCGACTAGCCCGGAATCCGCATTGCTCCTCAGGGACACTGGTCTCCAAAACTTCCGTATTCAGCCTGTTTAGGAGAATTCTGGCGAGCACCTTGCCTGCACATCTCAGCAGACTTATGCCCCGATAGCTGTCAGAACACTGCTTGCCACCCTTACCTTTGAACGAGGGTACGACCAGGGCATCTTTGAATTCTTACGGCGTCACTTCGTGCTCCCAGATGGAGTGACTCGGCTGGAGCAGTGCACGTTCCAGCGCCGGTCCGCCATTCTTCAGGATCTCAGCCGGCAGTCCATCTTCGCCTGCAGCCTTTCCGTTGCGCAGTTGACCAATCGCTCTCTGCAATTCTAGTAAATCCGGGGCGAGAGCAAGTGAAGGCTTGATGGCCTGTTGCGACAGGCTGTTCACGGTCACCCAATCGATGGTAGCAGGACGGTTCAGTAGGCTACCAAAGTGTTTGCGCCAGACTAGCAAGATGGTTTCGTGAATGGGTGCACGAACAGCCGGTGTCCATGTCTACCAGTGCTTTAGTGGACTGGATCGATGGACCGAAGATCGCTTTGAGCGAATCGTAGAACTCCTTATGTTGTCGACGATCTGCGAAAGCCCTGCATTCGCTCACCCTGCTTCATTCGCTCGCCCTGATTCATCCCTAGTTGTCCTTTGATTCCGCGGACACGCTCGGCCAGTTGACGGCGGATACTCCGGAACGTGGCCTTCTTCGCTTCATTGGCCGGGTCCACTGTGGAGGCAGCAAACGCGGCATTCTTCTCTCGTACCAATTCAGCGATAACCACGTTGTTGTCGTCGAACCAGTCCGGACGTTTCTGGCATTTGAGACCGATCGTCTCGGTGGCTGCCGTCGTGATCCGTTCCTTGATAAATTGCCACATACCCTCAGGGGTAGTGGATAAAGGCGCGTCGTGCAGACGAGCGGCAACTGCACGCTGGAAAACAGTCTTATCTCACAGTTCTCCAATCGTTTGACATCCAACTTCTGCCGTTGTCTGGCCGATACGCACACAAATACGTCGTAGACAAGATGAAACAGTGGGCTTTAAGTTGAAAGCTTGACGTATGTTTCCTAAGAATTACATGAGTATTTGTGAGTTTTTAGTTGAGGCTGTACAATTTGTCGACAGTCTTAAATAGTCTATCACTAGGATCCCTAGGTCTCGCTCACACGTCGATACGACTAGTCTGGTATTGCGAAGATTATAGTCAACACAGTTTTGATGACAAATATGCATATCTTTTTTTGTTGACTTTGAAATGCAACCTGTGCTATGGCCCATTGGTTTGAGCAGTTCAATTCACTATGTGAGGTTTCTACATTTTCCGGACACTCCACAACTATCCGACGTTTTGTTGTCCTCAGCGTAAAGGTGCATTGGTGATTCTACGCTGCTGGGTAGTTCAGTAACGAAAAGAATGAACAACAGGAATCCTAAGTTGAGTGACTGTCGTTGTTGGTGCGGCAACAGTCGCATTGACCTCGAACCTACGTTCATTTAGATAATTCTCAAATTATCTGTGTAAGAGTACATCGAGATCATAATTGCAGAGTTTCCGTGACGGGATTGAGTAATCAACTCTATCAAAAGGCTTTGGAAAAATCAAGACATATTACATTAGTGGCCAAGTCTGTGTCGACAGTTTTCGTCCAAACGTAACTAGCAGTCTGATGATGTGTTATGCATGAATATCTATTGCGGAAACCATGTTGCTTCTCGTTCATCAGTTTGGTGTCTGCTACCTTGGTCCGGAGACAGTCATCAAGTAACCTCTCCATTAATTTGGAGATCACTGAAAGCAACACCATTGATCGATAACATGCTGGTTCAGCTCTGCATCCTAAATTTGAATATGGATGTGTTTGTGAACTGTTTACAGGGTTTCGGTTGACTGCCAGTTGATAAGGAACGAGTAAAGTGTACTGTTAACGACTCTGCTAATTCAGTGACACACCTTTTCGAGACAATAGGTGTCATTCAGCCTGGTCCCGATGAGTAGTGAGCCATTGGTTTGATTAGTTTGATTCTAACTCTTGACACTGCTGTTCGTGGTAATTAAGTTAAGGTGCCTTTTAGATGCACAAAATTTCTCGTGATTCGCATTTATGCACCGTTAGGTAACATCTTGACCGCCCGCACTTCTACGTTTGTAGATCCATTGGACGTTTGACTTTGTAGCTTTGACGCAAAATTTGACATCATATAAAATGTGAAAACGCAAACGTTCGTCTTCTCCTTAACAACTAATTTAATTCGAGTTTGAAACGAGCATTCTGCATTAACTGTTTGTGACTAAAGGGCGTGAAGTTGGTTTTAAAGAATGCTTTTATCCGGTAAAATATCATGTTGTTTCACTTTCATCTACTGTATTATTTCTTAAGTGAGGATTCTGTTGAGAAGATTGTCCATCGTTGTACGACTTTCTTCTGAGCACACGATACCCCATCCCAGCTTCCGTTATGTCACCAATCAAATGAAGTTTGTGCCTGCAGCAGCTGCTGACGGTAATGCATACTTTTTCACCTTCCGACGAACCTCCCGTGGTACACGTACGGAACATTTTGAGGTTCGTTTCCTCAATCCAACTGCCTGTGACATTCCATAAGTTAGAGAACAAAACCATCTTTTATTTTCTCTCTCTCTATGATGTCCATGTCAGGGGCTATGTAATGAATCTTGTGTACGGTGTTCAAATGACAATCAACGAAACATATTACATTAGTGAGCTATCAGTATTTTTCGAAACGAACTTTCGCGCATAATCAACGTTTTTCTAAAGTCAGTGTTGGATCGTCTGTGACCACTTCCATGCTCCGTCAAGTTTCTCTTTGGTGAACTTGCGGGGCTTCTGGCTACCCCGTTGCTTTCGTTTTTAGCTTATTGCATCGGCAAGCAGCTAATGGTAGACAGTTTTCCACAGTTTACTTCACTCCTTTTAGCAGCTGTTTGTTGGTCCCTGCCTTGCTCAGTACAGTTTCACTAGGAACGTGCGTGTCTCATCTGAGATCCGTTTATTTTCACGAATTCTGGGCATTTTTTTCGGATAAATGGTCAGCACTGAAGTGACCCAAATTAGCGCAAGATGTACCTGTGTGTCTGAGCCTCAACTTCATGTTGCCGAACGTGAACCTGCAATGGCCTCGTGTTCTCGACGCGGGTTAGTGCAGGCCTGTACCAACCCCTTATAGGAACGAATTGGGTAAGTGCTTAGCCACTGCTCACAATTTCCAAACCAGTGAAACCTGCACAGCAAAAGTGAGCAGGGAATTCTGACCAATTGGTCACGCAATCAGCCACCCGTCGATCCGACATCAGCCTACGGCTGTAAGCGTAAGGCATTTCCAACGAACGAAACCGTATGGTTGAAATACAATAGCTTATTAACAGTGAACAGAATCATAACTAAAAAGAGAATGTTATAGAATTTTTTCACTGGCGTATTGTTTCTTTAGCTGTTTCCAGTTCAACTAGAGCCCAAAATTTTCACTCTTGAGTAATCTCTCCCATCTACATCAATCGCTTCGAACTTTGCATTACAACGAGTTCTGAGTATTGGGTAGATTATTTACTACTGAGTTCACGGTTGTTGTGACCACAGAGAAGAAAAACTTTGTTTTGATCATGTGGTTCAAGCTGATTGCATGCACAATAAGGCAGATACTGTATAGTGATCAGTATTTCTTGAAGGTAAGTATGTGCGACTGTATCTTTATTAAGACAGTTTCCGAAACCTTGAGAGACGGACAGTCATCTTTTCCGGTAAGTAGGATTTCTTTGATGGATTCAGCTTTAATTCTACTTGAGCTTTCTCTATTAAAGCTAAAAACCAGCCGCTTCCTAACCGTTTTCGGATTACAGCTGCTCTGTCAGATTCAGTTCATGCTGTATCTAGTTCATTGTCTGTCCATTCCATAATTCATGAAAGGTGGAAGTTAGATAACGGAAAACAACATGCATCAATGCTGTCTGTTTCCGGGTTGATTTGTTTCCACTTCTCACCAAACAGTTTACCGTTGATTATGGCCAACAGTTTAAGTACGTTTAGTGATTCTATTTTAAAGTCATCGTGACCTTAGGAATGTCATGCGACTCCAAAACGTGTCTTCTAGAAGGTATTTGGTATTGGTCGTCTAGGCCTTCTTTAAGACTGGAATGACGATTTTCATAGTTCACACGTGGGACTCATCTCGAATCTCAGTATTTCTCAATCACCGCCAGGGTTAGCTCCCGGTCAACCATGCCACCATAGACCAGGACAATCGTTGACTTCTTAAACACTCTTTTTGTACCTCATCTTTCACGTCTGGACGGTTTAACGATGAGGGCCTTGCAATATAAGGCCAAATCGTTGGCATCAAGACTATTTTTGGGTAATGTTTATTTGAAGTGGTTTACAAACGTTGTTCAAATGTGCTTACATCAGCTTACTAGAAGGTAACTCCTTCACAACCTGCCTAAAGAAATATCATTGAAAAAAACAAACATAAAAACCACACCATCGTTTGAGTTATCCGTCGTAAACGACACCAGTTCGGTGACACTGTGCGTTGCAATAATGTTTTTCTAGTAACATTTAACAGTATGTGTTGCAATTTTACAAACGTCATGAAGATCTTCGGGGGCCTTTGGTCCTTTTATACAGCGCAAGCAGAGTACAGACCTCAGCCAGTAGCGTCCACCGAAACTTGCTAAGATGTTAAAAAATGTACGATTATATAAATTGTAGACAGTCAGCAATTAGTCTGACCTCACTAACCAGATACTTATAAAAGCAGATAATCATTCACTATCACCGCTTTGCGTACAAAAAACTGGTTGGCACTGTTTGATTGTTACTGTTTCACTGACAGTCAAAACTTCCATTTTATTTACTTGGTAACACAGCTGATAATTTGTTTGGATTCACTTGATGATCAGTCACTCGGTTAGGTTTGACGGTCAAAGACGAAGGGTTTAGCTGTTTGTAGCCAGCTAGTCTACTACTTATATACATCAAATCGTTAAATCATAGGGGATTATATCTGACACAGATGTAGACATCTGAGTCATAAATTCGGTCTAAAGTTCATAAAGATATCGGTCATTTATTCGTATATCTTCCTTATTGATAATGGGCCTAATTGCTTCGAAGGGTTTTTCCAAGATAGGACCACATTTGGCTACAGTTGAAATTTGTCTGTGATTCAATTACCCCTTCGAGGGAATAGTGCTCTAACTATACTGATCTGATAAAATCCTCTTTGATAGACTTGGGCTCGTTCAATTTATCAGGCTGGTTCTCCGGAAAAATTCCGTGGATCCGCCATGATATTTCATACAATAACATATTGAGTCAAGTGAGTCATTTGAAATTCGTTTGAAATGGAGGTAAATCTGTGGCTAAATCGGCCGAGTTTTCTTTGAATCACAAGCTTCGGTACTTTTTTGTGTTGAGGACAGATGAATCGTGGGAACGAGGTTAAGTTCGGATGTACGGAAGCGAGTTGATACGTTGTGAATACAGTAAGAAGTCATCACAATATCCATCCCAAAGTACTTGATTCAGAGAAAATGTCCCACTTTTCTAACGTTACTTACATATACTCACATGGCCAAAACCAGTAAGACCATTCACAGTTACGGAATGATTGCTGTTGTGAATAGCGCTACTCCGGCTATGCTAAACTATAATGTATTGCTTCTTACACTTTTCTTCTAGGTAAAACGGCCTTATACCAGTCCCCGTAACTCCATTCAGAAGCAACAGAAAAAGATATGCAGGTTGGATGGCTCCAACACAATAGGTAATAAGGATAACGTTTACCACGGGACTCGAAGGTTTCCAAGACCTCTTCAACCTACCAGCCAGGTTTTGCGCTCTTCTTGGTCCGGTGGTCCTAATGATTCGTCCTATCCATGATCTTTCTAGCTTAAGTATTACAATGTAATCGTATTCACAGAGACGCCTAAAGAGACGTGAAGCGAGGAGGTATCTGACAACACCGCTCTCTTGTACACCATTTTGTCTGGAAGCTGGAGACTCGATCGAGATCAAACTGTTTTGACGTACCACTGGATAACGGATCGTGTACTCGAAATGCAGATGCAACGGTTGTTGACCAGATACAGGATTTAACCCTTCATAATAAGATAACGAAGAGCTGACAACCAGGACAAAATGCACACTCCTTGCTTGTCGGTCACTCTCAGCTGAACAGATGGGCCCAGAGGAGCGAACTGATGGTTCTTGTTGCTTCAGAGAGGAGCTGAATAGGGTAGTGTTCACTAGTTCTTTTGGATAAACACCTGATAAGTGTTGACAACATAAGGTTTAACCACTGGAAGAGAAAAGGAGACAGATAAGAATGAGACAGCATTGTTTCGTGTACTGTGTGTCATATGCAGTTGCAAAGTCCGTTTAGAGTGGAATTTAACCGCAGAGTCCGATAAGTCTGGTTGACCACATCAGCTATTGGATCTGTTGTGAACTCCGCCAAAATGGTGCATTTGAAGTTCATTACTCTGTAGACATTTACTTATCAGCAGGGTTCACCAAGTGCAGACGTTGTCACAGTGCCATTTACGATTCTATCCTTACTCTCCTAGGACATGCTCAGAAACCAGGCACAGTTACACCTGCTGGTGATGTGAAAACACAGCTTGGTTGTCTTAATGTAGGCGGTGTGTTAGGTGTTCGACTACTAAGCATTGGGAGTGATAACTGACTGCTACAGATGTATCCCTTACGCGAACTTTATAAATCGAGTTCTACGTTTCAACACATGAAGTCCGTCCACATTGTCATTGGCCATCTGTGGTGACCCTCCCTAAAGCCTGCCGTTCACTCTGAACCGACAACCCTGACTCAGAGTACGACGTTATTCCTATCTGCTTTGATCACTTGTTCCTAAATGTTGAATGGTCACTCAGTAATCTAACGATGAGGCTGTATGAAATGTCTATGTAGCAGCATTGACACCAAAACTACCCAGGTAACGGAAGTGGGATGATCCAATCGAGTACTGGGAGTTAATATCAACAGCTCTGTCACTGTTCTCACGGATCACAGCAAGTACTGCAAAAGTGGGTCTTTTTCAGTTCGTCACAGGTTACGAAAAACCGCTGACTAATAATCGCCGTCAGTTGATACACAAAATTATGGACTGTACTCATTGGGATCGTAAGGCACACTTATCCCAGAGAGCCAAACAAATGGAAAAAGCCTTTGTTTATCAGGGACTAACGCTGTGTTCTTTGATTTTTGGTTGCGTTAACCGTCGACAGGGTGTTCGTGAAACCGTCTGCGAATAAACAGTCTCACGAATTTACAGCCTGTGACGGCGACTAGACAGAGGGGCTGAGCACTCTGACAAACAATTCACTAGGCTTTAAACGATGCGGACAGTGTAGCCACTTATGATATTTCTGATGGCCCTCCGTCAAAATCCAAAGCAAACTTAAGAAAACTCGGGATCCATATATTTTACTGTAGTTCTTCGTTAGGACGATAGTGAGGGATTATTTTTCGAATTGTTTTCCGAACTAACCACATTTCTTCGTTGCAATATTGGAAGCTGAGCAGGTATCTTGTACTTGGGGTTTTTCAGCAGTTAACTCCGGTTTCAGAAAATATGCCATCACGTCCTGTGACAAATAACAGAGGTGTTAGCTTTGTTAATATCCCTGTCACGATCTCTACGCGTCGCACAACACCGTAGTCTCTGTAACACAGAGAGAACCAATGGTCCGGACCAAATGCAGATTTTACTACGTCTGCCTGTATACATCCCCTTGATCTCTGATTTACGAAATGACGCCAGATAACTTAAATAGTCTGCTGACAAGAGTGAGAACTTTCCAGACAAAGTGTATAGGTAGCCTCATGCGTGCAAACGGTCACAAAATGGGACGTCATATTGTGTCAGTCACACCGCCTACTGGGTTCAAAAAGGGGCATGAATAGATCTCGCTAAACAAAGTTATCAGGTATATACCTTTTTACATATCTGTTTCTTTTTCACGCACAAGATTTTCTATTACATGCTAAGACCATTCACTTTGGTACATTAGAATTTCCACGTTAGGATCTTGGACGTGATTGGCCCAACTAACTCAGAACGACAGTCAATCTTAATTAGCTCACCTCAAGTTGGCTACTCTGATCTAGGAAGTGGTACGGGCTATTCGAGGAATATCAAACGCTTTGCTTAATCAGAACGGGGTTAGCGGTCAAAGTTGAGCACAGATCATCTGACCCTGTTCCTACTAATTCATCAAACTGCGGACCGTATTGGTTCCTTTGACAGGTAAAGTTGCGAGTGGTTAGGGGTGTCTGTGGATCTCACGTCCAATAGGAGTGAGGTTTAGGGTCATGGTAGACTTCGAGGTGTAGTGTGAGCGAAACAATTTACGAAGAGGTTTTCATTATTTGTCTTGCATACATGGCTGGCGGAATGCAAGTACACTCACATCAGTCCCGAAACACGCAGACGTATTATCGAAGCATTCGAAAGGGGCGATGACTGGCGCACGGTTGCTCTTCTGAACGGAGTCAAGTGTAATACCGCTTACAAGTGGCTTCATGTGGATTGCATCAGTTATGAAGCTCAGCCTCACAAAGGATATAAGGGAAAGATTCCAGCGGAATCAGAGATCTATATGTTACCGGATTTCAGTGTACACAACACACCGTAATTTTTGAGATTGCTCCTCGAAGCTGAGTTTAAGAAGGATTTATCGATCTCAACGACCAGCGGATACTTAGACAATCGGTTCATAACTATCAAGAGACTGTGTCAAATATTCGTTGGTATGAACCCAAGTAAGAATGTAAAATTACCGCGAATGTTTGTTTATCGACTGATAAAGTGTTATGCGAATTCAAAGACTATTTGCTGGATAGATGAGACGAACTTCAACTTGTTCTGTACGAGGTCAATGGGACGTTCATTAAAAGGAACGAGAGCATGCGTCTCTGTAACAAACAGCCGAGGCCGTAATCTTCATTTGATTGGAGCTATGACATCAAGCTCGATAGTAGTGCGACGAGAAGGGGAGCATACAACCGCGTCGATTACAAGGGCTGACTGCAAACTATGTTAGATCGGGTGAAGACCAATGTACTTATGTCGGGAGTTGTGCTGATAGGTGACAATGCACCGTGCCACACTAATCTAGAATGTGCTTACTGAGCAGTTATGTAATGGAGAATAACTGTTTCAATTGTCACTCAGTTAATCGTTGTTGAATCCGATTGATAGCATCTGAAGCATAATGAAGCAAGGGTTGAAAGGCTACTACAGGTGCACCACGAGATGACAGCAGACCGGGGTTCTCAGGGTGTGCAGACGCAAGGGGAGTGAAGAATGCGGGCACTGGAAAGAATAGTCATTGCTGCTATATGCGACGTCACCGGAGATCATTACGCTAGCTTTGTTTGTCATGCCTGAACGATGATGTATGCAGGCGGTGAACGATAAGACTGTCCACATGTGTCTGTTTTTCAAGTCGAGTATTAATAGTCGAAGTCGTAGTATGCCTACTCACTCATGTAATATGTTATGCAACTTAGAATTGGGCTTGCAAAAATGCGATGAAAGTAGAATAAAGTGACTCGCAGTACACCTGTGAGTGGTGTTTAACTTGTGTTTTCACCGTGTTCCAGATTTTCTCGATCGGACTTGGCGAATAGTGCGCTAGTCGTAACAGTTGTCACCCAGTATATAGATATTCAGAAAACACAACCTCCATATCCGTGTGACACAACAGAACAATTTATTACGTAGATATACTGATCACTCCGTGCAATCTCTGCTGTTGCATGCTATCTTCTTCGTCGAATATCTTACTGTTGGGTATGATGTCATGGCTCCAAACAAATGATGATTGCCGCCTCGGCTAGCTTTTACAGAGATGTGTGCTCTCGTTTCCTCCATTGAACATCTTATCGACCTCGTACAGAACAAGTTGGAATTCGCCTCACCATCATAACAGATAGCCACTGATGTTGCATAACACTTCATCGGTAAAGGAAAGATCACTGAAATTCCGGATTCTCACATGAATTCGTGCCAACGAGTATCTAACCTATTCTCTTTCGACCGTTACGCACCGACCGTCCAAGTATTGATCAATCATTGTCTTCCGTGAATCCTGTTCAATAGGGTTAATCAATTGCGTCTGACAGACTGCACTCGTAATGCCCTATGAAACTACGGTAACACAGAAGCTCTCGTTTTTTCGTTCCTTCATACACTGTCTCGTTCAGTACGTGCCACCGTACTATCTACGTAAGTTACACGCATGAATTCTGTAGGTTTACAAGTATGCCCTACAAGAAACCGGATGCCGGCATGACCTGGAAAGGAAAAATCGTACCGACCTGGTGAACTTGGACTCCTAGCCTCTCACCCGCATATCACTCACTCAATCACTGAATGTGCTACAGAATGCGAATCACAACGACCAAATGCAACCAGATGTTTTGTGGAGTCCCAACGCATTTTTGAGTGTACTATCTGCCCAAACTTGTTTGCGTCCAACTTACATCCACTATCTCATCAATTTTGCTTCCAATACGTGCCAACTAATTTGCATGCATACCTATGTGTGTCAGTAGAAATATGACCTAACCGTTTCAATTCTGCACTGTCTATAATCCACATACATCTATTCGGTTCTCAGTGTTCATTTTCTACGCACCTGCTGGTCAGGATGAAGTGTGCAATGGTGAGTGGAATTTGGTTTATGCCCAGAAACCATGTTATACCCACCTATTCGGTTGTCGTTAGTAGGTTTTTTTGTATTAGCGCTGATTCATCACTATCCATCTACAACGGATTCATATTACATCAGGTTAGGTGAATCAGTTTTCACATTTTCTATGCCACGTTTGCATCAACTCTTGTTAAATTCGATTTTCAACTTTTTGGATTTTGCTAACGAAAACCAGCAGTCGTTTTGTTTGAAACATAGTCTCCTTGAGTCATCCGAACAGAACATACACAAGACACAATCTACGACAGGAATTCATTTCTCACACTTACGTCAGCCGTAAACGCATAACTAGCATGAAAACAACCAACAGAACTTAGATGAAACGGTTAAAAGTACAAATCGGGCTGGATCGTGATTGGTACTCACGGCTAAACCCACGGTAAACAAAGGTTGACAGTCAGTTGTTTTTGTGCGCATAGGACCGGCTGTCGACGGCTGATCAACAATGCTTCAATATACTTGAGAATTTGTGAACTGTGAGCGTTCATCAAGAACTTAAACGAAGATACGATATTGATGATGTGACCTGTGGTTCGTAAGTGCCTTGTCATAGATGAAACAGCGTTTCGCCCTCGTTGAATGTCACTCGTTGGGGAGTGCAACTCTCAACCAATTTGGGATGTGCTCATTGCCCCTGGCTTCAAGAATTCTTTGTATTCCACCAGTGTACTTGTTTCTGCAACTACAGGAAAATTGATAGTTACAACGACCGGTAGAAAGCATAGGGCTTCGCTTTTTGACCGGGGGTGGGGTGGGGTAGAATTAACTCGGTCGTTTATGAGAGCAGGACAAGCTTTGCTGCATTATACACACGTTTCAACGCGGCACTGATAATCTTTCCAAAGGTGTTCATCAGACTATCACCTTTGAAGGGGAGTTTGATGTAGACAGCTTTTTAAGTACTTCCACTATTGCATTTTCCGTAGAAGTAAGTCTACTTCATTTCTGGATAAAACGTTCGGAGAAATTGTTAGCACGGAGCGCTTCGTGCAACATTGTTTGCTCAGCTTGTAATCTATCCTGGGAGCATATTCTTGACGCTCTGTAAAACAGTGTACGTACTAGTGACCTTTTATATGCAACAGGAGCAAAACTCATGAAGTTCATGTATTGTCCCGTCCATGTTGGTTTACGGTACACTGAACGTTCAATAGATCCGTCTGAACGGCGTCTAACCAGGATGTCCAAGAAGGGCAAACTGTTCTCACCTTCGTACTCAACTGTGACTGAGAGATTTGGGTGGACTGAGTTAAAAGCTTGAATTGTTCTTTCTACTTGTTTCTTGTCTTGTCCAATCAAGAACATGTCGTCGACATATCGTTTGTAGAGTTTCAGTTCGTCCACAACTGGAATAGTGCCTGTTCAACTTTGACCATGAACACATCAGCTAAAACAGGACCGAGTGGGCTCCTTATGGTTAGGCGATCGATCTGTTGGAAGCCCATCCCCAAGAATAGAACCTTACATTTTCCGTGCAAACTAAAAGTAAACGCTTAGTTGACAGCCACAATTCGTTGTGCCTTGCACTGCAGAATATTGCAATCGTGTTGTCACATGAAACGGTGGAATAGTGGATTATCATCAAAGTAGCTTAAGCTGCGAAATGACGTATTGAGTGTCAATAAATCCATGAATACTGATTGATCTGAATTTAGTCTTCCTGTGAATGAACATAGTGGCTGCAGAACAGCGATCTGGGAGTGATCAGAAATGGAGGCGTATAGCAGGTTGCATCTGAGTCACATATTGCAATTTCCTGATGCAGTCCACTCAGTGAGCAACATTCATTTCATTTCGTTTTCAGTTTGCTTCAGTCTACTCAGCCTTTATTTCCACATTCTGACTCGATTTCAGCTGTACTAGCTGTATTTCCGCTGAAAACTGAGGATCATTGCATGCAAAGTGGATACAAGAAATGCGAAACTCTCTTATCCATTCCGATTAGTAATTGACTTTCCTATGAGCGACAGCGCACACAATCACCGCCATGACAGACACCTCTAAACTGATTTCTTGAACGAGCTGAACAATGTGTTTACAACATGCAGATACGATGGTTACTTATCCAGGATGAACGAACTCTGTGATGAATCGAGCTCCACGTAACTGGGTTGTAACTTATTTTCGGCGAACACCCTTCTGCGAATAACGCACGGCTACAACACACTCATCACAATGTCCATTTCTTTTACGATCTGTCCTATTCATGTTACTTTTATTGTGGACGGAGTGAACGGACCAATGGTTTATGGAATTTAAGATGCATTAATTTTGCACAGAGAGTGTATCAAGGAATCAGCTCTCCTATTGCATCAACCGCTTTCTGTATACAGCCTTTAATTCAACAACCTCATACTCAGTATTGGATTAGTAGACTATAGTTCAGCGACTACAGCTTCGTAATATTTCAGTACTTGTTCATCACAGTCACAGAACTCGATATTTGATTTCCTTCAGAACCATAAGGTGAGTCCCATGAGATCAGAGGGAATTTCAACTTGCTTTTAATAAGTATCATATAGTAAGATGACGTAAATCGTCCAAAGGAACCCGGAAAGACATAATGAACCTCTGTTTCTTTTCCAGGCACTTGTTTGGAAAATCACGTTCTGCATTTGCCTGAAGATATAACACATATGTATTGTCATTCATGAGTTTTGTTATTGTCCATGGGTTACGTATTTGCATGTGGGAAAGTGTTTTTAAGATACCTGTGTTAAGTGTTTACCCAACTGCGACTTACTGGCTTCAGAGACGTGAATCACCGTTGAAAATACTCCGTTATTCTAAAGTGCTCCATGCTAGTCCTCGAGTAAAGACAATGTCCATCTCGATCATCTGCCGACAGCAGCGTAATCAGAAACCAGTTTGCAATAATTTGCTTTCGACAACTTGTCATTGATCGAACTGAATAATATGAACTATCATTAGTAGTCACAACCAACTGTCCGCAGGGCTTTGCGAGATGGTGCCAATAGACAATGTCGGTATCGGCCAGTGTGAAGACTGAGTAAGAGCATTTTAGTGTTTCTAGCATCATACGATTGTCTTTTAGTAAATAATTGAGGGAGCAAAATATCAAGAATGAACTTTGAACACGTTTATAGGGGAACAGCACTTGAAAGTTGAATCATATATCTGCCAAATACAGGAACGGAAGTTATGTGGAAAATCAACTTCCAGATACTAACGTTGTCTTGTGATCAATCTGCCGAAACCCTAAAAACAACCGTCTGAATAGTTGTCCAAATTCTGTGTGACTGTGCAGGTAACTGTGATGGACATGTATACACTTACTGTGAAGCAACAATTCTTATACATGTTCCCAGTGTTCCGTTTTGACTCTCTTTGCAACTCGACTCAATAACATTAAAATGCAACATTACCTACGTACCAACTAGAATTTGGTGGATGGTGGTGATTCGGCTAGTTCCAACAGGTCATCCCGCTTACTTCTGAACAGTAATCTGAACTATGCTCATCTTCGTACACGAACACAGTCTGACAAATCTGGCTATCAGATTAAGCTCTTGTCCGTCATTTTCGGGCAACCTCCTAACTAACGGAGTATTTTAAACGTAATCAGAGGTGATCCGGTCAACGTAAAATGTGAAGTTGTCTTTTTACATAGATTGACTCATCACTTTGTTGAACACTTACAATATGAATGAAAACAAAATCAGTTTTAAAGTAGGATAACTGTGTTTGTTCATTGGCACTCGTTTTCTCTCAAAAACTAGGTGGCATGCTCAGCATGGAGCACAAACTGTAAACGATGTGTTCGGAATTGGCTCTGAATTGTACAAAATCAACGTGTTAGTGTAGCCATTGACATCATGTAACAGGTTTTCACAGCAAAAAAACAGTTTATAATTACACTTCTTTAAACCTACTTGTTTTCTTGATGAACAGAAATAAGGCAATTAGAAGACACATTTATTTATTTGTCTTACTGCATATATTTTTTGTATTGTGCCATTTATGATAGGTGTTACGCTTTTCCGACGAACGTTAAGTGACGCATATTTAACCAATGACACCAAATATCAGAACCAATTCGAGTCATTGGAAACGTGTTACTGTTATGAATAACGAAATCAGAAGATCCGTTTTGCAAGCCGGTGGCGCCGTTTTGTGTTCTGGTCACTTGCTACACATAACAGTAGTGAAAGACAAGATTTTTTAGACGAATTAAGTTCATAAATCAAGTCAGTCTATACACTAGTCTATTATTCGAATCTATTCGCACGCATAATACGAGTTCAGTATGAATTTTGTCGCTTTTCAAATAAATCGGTTTTATTAACAATTCGATGTCCGCTCTCATATTTATCTTGCAGAAATTGACAGCTGAGTTTACTCAGCTATTTTATATCTATTCAAATCTGAATTTGTGGTTTGATCGTGAATTGCTTTTTTAACGTCAGCTGTGACTTACCGTTTGGTTCTAACGGTTGTCTATCGGTATTTTTCGCCTGAAAACCATGTCTAATTATGAGCGCATCTGTTGTTCGATTATGTGGCCGTCCGAGCTGTTCCACTGAGGTGGTTCGCCGGATAGAATACAATTCTCGCCATGAACGGTTCTACATCAACCGCATCGGACTAACAGCAGATCAGTAATTGACGTTAGAGCAAAGTGACCTCGAATTCGCCCGTTTGTCATGTAGTTTTGGAAGTGTATTTCTCATCTTATATTGTGGGAATGTACCCACTTTGAACGACTTGTAGAAGCTGGTGATTGAGGTTGACGTACAGATCACCGAAGCATTCCAGGTACACCTTGTGCAACGCAGCAATTCGTCGACTTGTGCAGTCATCCAGCAGCAAGAGGCACTGGTCAGTGTCAATGAGCTTTCTGTCATATGCTCACCGTTGATAGCTGCTGGAGAAGCTATAAAGCTCTATGAGAAGTCAGTGAAAGATGGGGCAACAGCTCTCAAAGATACCTACTAGATAATATGGGGAACCTGCGCAATAAGAAGCGCCCTTTGATGTTGGCTAAGCAAATGCTTGCCACCATGACACCTAATCTCTGAGGTTAGATTACCCGTGCCAACTTGTTGAGAGTTAAAAAGACCAAATTTATGAAGTGCATAATGGTAACCCTCTCCCAGGTACTGAGTACAGATGAAATTATCTCAAGAACAAGTGGGCTAAAACAATACTTTTCTGGCGTCAACAGCTTCACCCGAAATGGGTCCGCTGATGAGCAGAAGTTGACAGCATCAGTCTGTGGAACAAAGTCCATTCTAGTTCATGAGACCATTCCACCGTTCTCCGAGGTTTCTGACGTACGATAAACTGAGGGAACTGGTAACGAGGAATCGGATAACCTTTCAGAGGCTCGGTCGTTGGAAGCATCTGATAGTGAGGTTACAGTAGTCGAGGCCGCCAGTCTATATAAATACCTTGGGTTCCCCATGGCGGGTGAGTTTGTGAGCAGTGCTTCCAAATAAGTGATGGAGGTGCCTGTACCCGGTATTTACAGACCACAGCCTGACCAAGAGTTCTCCAAAAGACGCAGCAAACATCAAAAGACACGTACTCTTCGTGTGCAGAAAGTAAAAGAAAGGTTCATTGGACAGCCACCGTGCAACGTAACCACATGATTGCATTCCATTCGACATCAAACAGGTTTTGTCACACAAAAAACTAAAACGCTGGGTTAAAAAAAGGTTATTTTTTGGCGGGTTTCTTGCACAAAGCGCCGTCACCGAATGCCACACGGACAGGTAATGTTCCCCAACTGCCGTCGGTACAGACCATAATCGGGGAGAATGGTGCCCATGCAACAACCAGAGAAAGTGGTTATGCGGAGAGACACAAAGCAAGACGCTCAAATAAGTCACACAGACGTTCAGTCACATTCACTTCATCAACCCCGCCTACTTATGCGGGGGTTGTCACCGTGGCGCAGAAGCAGAAATCGAGTTATGACAATCTGGAAACGCTTCGAAAGAAGAGTTGGCATAAGGAACCAGACAAAATCTACTCATCGCTACTAGCTCCCCTTCTCATTTCAGTGGGAAGCGTGGCATCATTCTTCAATCCTCTTTTGTTTCCATTCTGAGGTCAACCTATGATGAGATGGCTGTAAGTTGTATCGGTACCAACTTTCTTAATATGATGAATAAACTCCCAGAACTGACAGAATCGGTACAGAGCGAGCATCCTCACAACGTAGCTCATGCGGAAAAATGGCTGATACTAGAGATAAGTGATTATGAAATTTGTATCCCCGGCCATACAGTTTACGTAATGATTGCAAAAGAAGACGCATGAGGGGTCGTTATCTGCGCTGATCTCAAGTTACAACCTCCTTTTCTACACAATACCAATATTCTCTCCTCCATGTGCAACATTGTATGACTACAAAGAAAGTTCCGTAGCCACGAATCGCTGTTATTGGGAGTTGTCTGCCGCTTACTATCTAGCTCACCATTGGACGATGAGGCTCTTCTGTCTCGTTTGAGCTAAGCCATTCCACACCAGCACTCTTCTCATTTGCTTATCAGGAGTGATTTTAACACCTCAGAAGAGTCTTGGGCGCGACACCCTCAACGTCGCAAGAACCTACCCATAATCCTGTCCTTGCGGCACGCTCACGTTGAAATTATCTTTAAAACCAACGTCGTTGCTGAATCATTCAGGTATCACTACGCCGCCGTCTACAGATCTAACTGATTGCCTTTTTCCCAGTGTTTATCTCCAGTGGCGTTTAAACAGCCTCTTTTACACATAGAATTTTCAGTGTACGACGTTCAGGATTTGCTTTTCAAGTCTAGCCTTTTCAGTTCAATCGGCCTGGACCAGATTCATCCACGAATACTGAAGGAAGCGTCTTCCATACATTCCAAACCATTTCATGATTTTTCCTCATAGAGTCTCTCTACTAGCGTCCTTTCTAAGGAAGCATCCTGGGAAGCCACTATCGTCCCTACATACAAGTCCGGTGATCGACACTCAGATGCCAGTTATTGATCAATCAGCCTAACGAGTATTCCGTGCAAAATCTTTGAGCGTCTCCCTGAACGAACATTCTGAAATCACCTTTTAAGCAATACTGTCATCTCTTTATCTCAACATGGATTCTTCTCAAGTGGGTCCTGCTTAACAAACATGTTGTTTTGTATGGATAGCTTAACGGATGCCCAAGAACACGATCTTATATCAGATACCATTTTTCGACTTTGTTGGGGGCGTTTGACCGGGTACCACACGGACCACTTCTACAAAAAATGGAGGCATACGGCACCAGAGGCGATATTCACCGCTGAGTCACCTTGAGTCTTAACGACAGAACCTTTCGTGTTAAAACCGGCTCTGATTTTTCCTCTCTTGCATGTGTCTCATCGGGTGTACAACAAGGATCTGTCCTCAGTTCACTACTAGTTTGTACTTATATCAATGACTTACAGGAGGAGATATCCAGTCACTCTCCTCAGTATGCCGCTGACTTGAAAATCTGGAATTCCCCTGATGCCAACCGTTCGCAAGCTGACCTCGATGCAGTTAAACAATGATCAGTGGAGTAGCATATTGCCATCAACGACAATATGTGTGCACACATGTCTCGTGGAGGCGATTCTGGCCATGTCTTCGTAAAGCCCTGTACACAAAAGGACGTGCGCGTTGCCAGTGAGAGTCTTAAGCAAGACCTGACCATACGGCAATCGTCCAGTTCGTTCTTATCACTCCATCGCAAAACAGCAGCCAAAAACTAACTCGCTATACTGGGCGTGATAAAACGGACGTTTCCTCCAACTGACAAGAAGACTTTCCAAACTCTTCACGGGGTTTATGTCCGACCATTAGTGGAATACGCTGATTCAGTTGTTTGGTCTAGCCTCAAGCGGGTACAGCAAGCTATGACCAAAATCATATTAGATCTTGCGAACGTTTCGTGCGAGTCTTGGTTTCAAGTCCTTGATCTTTACTCTCTAGAATATCGAAGATTGCAAGAAGGTCTCATCCTTACTTTCCCCTTTTTTATGAAGGGCCGACAGGGAAACTGTACTCCTGTGGGCCCAAATGGACTAAAACATCACAATAAAAGTCCTTCAAAAGGAAACCTCATACACTTATCCGGAAGAACCCTTTCTGTCACATGATGACCACCCATTGAAATAGCTTTCCGCCAATCGTCGTTAACGTCTGTTGTAGAATGCAACTTGAAGCTTTGTCAGAAGTTTATCTGCTTGATGGTAGTAGTAGTAGTAGTACCACCTCCTCGTGGTGCCGACTGGGCGGTCTCGGTGCAAACCTTGACTGGCTAAGAGTTCAGCAACTCCAGATAGGGCCAACCACTCTACCTGGTTTTAACGTACTGGTTACATTCGATCAAGACAATGAAACTACTGCCAGCACCTCCGTGCAGGCATCTACCAGTACACAGGATAGGCGAGCGGAGTACACCTGTTCAGAATGTGGCCAGGTTTGTAAATCGAACGCTGGCTTGTCGGCGCACATTCGTATGCATCGACGCAGGAATGGTCCAGAGCAGGAAGTGGACAACCAGCCTGTCACAATCTTTGGCTGTGCCAACTGTGACCGCAGCTTCCCTACCAAACTTGGTCTCAGTCAACACAGAAGGCATGCACATCCCATCGAACACAACCATGAGAAGCTCATGTCCATGAAAACCGCCGGATCCAATTGGTCTCAGCAAGAATCGGCTTCTCTGATTAGATATGCTGACGCACTAGCTCCGTCGTGTCCCACCCGACGTGAACTTCATCATCGGCTCCTGTCACATTTTCCAGGTCGTACTTTGGAGAGCATTCGGACGCGTCTGTATGCGCTGAATTGGCAGAGGAATACTGTCCCCGCTGCCGATCCAACCGTCGTCTCGCAGACTAACACGACACCGGATATTGGGTCCCAAGCTGCCGATCACTCCGAGTGGTATACCTGTTTGATCCAAACAGTGATTACCCAACTGGAGTCCAATAGCGAGGCTTTCCTACACAGCGATGAATTACTAGCTATTGCCCGCGGTCTTCAGGCAGGCATCTTCACAATGGTACAAGCTAAATCGCTGCTAAACGTGCACGCATCACTAGCTTTTCCGTACACCTGGCGACTGGTCACTCGACGACGTGGTCGTGTTAACGTGGGAACCCACGCTACCAAGAAGCAGATACGGAGAGCTAACTATGCAGCGATTCAAACGCTGTACCACCAGCGTAAGAAAGATGCTGCATTTGCAGTTTTTTCTGGCAACTGGAGAACTGCCTACAAGATGAACCGCGGTCTCCCAGATAGTTCCAACGAATACTGGTCCGAGGTACTATCGGCTCATCCGCACGTTGATGAGCGACCATCTCGCTCGATTATGCCTCCGGACTGGTCTCTGGTCGATCCGATTACTGGAGAAGTATCTCGCACCTTAAAGAACATGCAAAACACCGCTCCAGGTTTGGACAAACTTTTGCCCAAGCATTTGAAGCGCATGAAAGCTGATGCCTTGGCTGGATACTTCAACCTTTTCCTGCTAACTCAAGGTTGTCCAATCCACTTATGCCGTTCTCGCATCACGCTTGTTCCCAAAGTGAACAATCCTTCATCTCCCACGGAACTCAGACCAATAGCCGTATCTTCAACGTTGATACGTTGTTTTCACAAGATATTGGCTGATCGTTGGAATGCGCGTCTAAAACTGCCCGCTCTTCAGTTGCATTCCTACACCGTGACGGTTGCCTCGAGGCGACCTCACTGCTTCATGCGCTGCTTCGGAACTCATGTACCACATCGTCAAGTCTGTGTGCGGCCTTTATCGACGTGTCCAAAGCGTTCGATTCTATCTCACAGGATTCTATTATCAGATCGGCCCAAGCTTTCGGTGCTCCTCCACCTCTAACACATTACATTGCCGATTCCTATCGAAATGCTTCCGCCACGCTCAATGGCTCCGTTCTCCGGTGCCAGCGCGGTGTTCGCCAGGGGACCCACTGTCTCCGCTTCTGTTCATTATGGCAATGGACGAGGTGCTGTCACTATCTCGACCGGAGCTTGGCTACCAGTTCCACGACACACTGGTCAGCGGTTTCGCCTACGCCGACGATCTGATCCTTCTAGCCGAGAATCCCACGCGCCTCTCCGAGAAGCTTGCAGCCGCCGCTAGTGCCATGGAACTATCCGGGCTGAAGGTCAATACATACAAGACGAAGCTCATGGTCATCCGTGGTGACCATAAACACAACGCAACTGCCATCTCCGATGAGTCTATCCACTTCGGCCCTGACACTATCCATTCGCTATGCGCCTCTGACACGGTGACCTATCTGGGTATCCCGCTCACCTGGAAAGGTAAAGCATTTACGAATCACCGTCTGCAACTTCATACGATGTTGGAAGAGACCACCAAAGCACCTTTGAAGCCGCATCAACGCCTCGAGCTCCTGAGACAACATCTGATCCCGAGGATGAATCACTCATTGGTGTTGAGCCGAGTCCATCGTAACACCCTCAAGGCTATGGACTGTACGATTCGTCAGTCTGTTCGACAATGGCTCCGCCTTCCTAAAGACACACCAATCAGCTACATCCACACCCAATTCGTTTGGGTGGTCTGGGCATCCCGAGTTTGTCCACCACTATTCCCATCTCGCGCAAATCTCGAGTGGAGAGACTTCTCTCCAGTCAGTGTCCAGTTTTGCGGAATGTGGTCAAAGATGATTCGTTTGGCCCTATCCTGAGGGAGATGAACGTCCCGGTACGCGTACAGGGTGTAGTGGTGACGAACAAGGAGGAAGCCCACGCGGCGTGGATGACCAAACTCTACCAGCGCCATTCTTCGACTGGGACTGCCTTCCTACACAGTCACGGATTTATGTCTACTGACTGTTCTAGGTTCCCTGAAAACCTACGACACATTTATGCTGTCTTATTATGAAGGGCATTTTTCCGTCCCGATGCGTGAGCCTTGACTGTGATAGCACCCATGTGCCCTGAAGAGCCTTTGATTTTGTGAGACTGTGCATTTATACCATTTTCGTTTTTCATGTATTTTTTTCTACTCTTAACCTGTTTGTCTAGTACCACACAAGTAATTTTTTTATTACTGAACTATTAACGCTTGCAATTCTTGTGAAAGGACTCGTCAACTGTTCAATGTTGCTAACTATGCAGCGTTCCAAATTTGACAGACAGCCTGTTTTTATATTCACCTTTCTACATATCTGTTACTTGATTTTGGTGTCACCGTTTGTTCTTCCTTTGAACGAAGATGTGTATATTGCTCTTCAAAATAAACGATATAGTAGTAGTTGAACGATGTGGTCCTACTTTTTTAAATATCTGCTGCTCCCACATTGACACTGTAGCTAGCGAAAGCACTACTGCACCGTCTTTCCCTGACTGCACTTCAAAAAGGCTGACGTCCGTGTGATACCATAAGAAGAACCATACCGACTCGGAAAACTTGGACTATGAGCCGCACACTCAATTATCAGTCATTGACTAACTGAAAACCATGGCAGACGGAGGTTCAAGGTCAACAGCTTTTGCACACAGAGGACTGGTTTGCTACGCATGACAAGCAGCGCCTCGAGTGACTTAAGAATGACAGGCTTGTGTGACGCATCAACACACGGAAAGCGTTTGTCGGGTCGACCACATGACTGGTCCCCAGATTTCTAAGGATCAAGAAAGGTGGCTCGCGCTGTTTGGTGGGGTCGTGTCGGGTGTTACTATAAGTATAACATTATGATCAGGTGTACAAACAAATCCTAGATTGTTTGTTTGTTGGATAATGTACAACAACTGGTGCGAGATGTGAGTTTGACAACAAGTGACTGGTTACGCAAGGTCACGCTAAGGCGCGCGACAGGATCAGTCGAACTAAGGTGGTCCGAGAACTCAGAATATTGAAGCGTAATAAAGCTCCTGGATCAGAATTTTCAGTGTACGACGTTCAGGATTTGCTTTCTCAAGTCTAACCCTTTTCAGTTCAATCGGCCTGGACCAGATTCATCCAGGAATACTGAAGGAAGCGTCTTCCATACATTCCAAACCATTTCATGATTTTTCCTCATAGAGTCTCTCTACTAGCGTCCTTTCTAAGGAAGCATCCTGGGAAGCCACTATCGTCCCTACATACAAGTCCGGTGATCGACACTCAGATGCCAGTTATTGATCAATCAGCCTAACGAGTATTCCGTGCAAAATCTTTGAGCGTCTCCCTGAACGAACATTCTGAAATCACCTTTTAAGCAATACTGTCATCTCTTTATCTCAACATGGATTCTTCTCAAGTGGGTCCTGCTTAACAAACATGTTGTTTTGTATGGATAGCTTAACGGATGCCCAAGAACACGATCTTATATCAGATACCATTTTTCGACTTTGTTGGGGGCGTTTGACCGGGTACCACACGGACCACTTCTACAAAAAATGGAGGCATACGGCACCAGAGGCGATATTCACCGCTGAGTCACCTTGATTCTTAACGACAGAACCTTTCGTGTTAAAACCGGCTCTGATTTTTCCTCTCTTGCATGTGTCTCATCGGGTGTACAACAAGGATCTGTCCTCAGTTCACTACTAGTTTGTACTTATATCAATGACTTACAGGAGGAGATATCCAGTCACTCTCCTCAGTATGCCGCTGACTTGAAAATCTGGAATTCCCCTGATGCCAACCGTTCGCAAGCTGACCTCGATGCAGTTAAACAATGGATCAGTGGAGTAGCATATTGCCATCAACGACAATATGTGTGCACACATGTCTCGTGGAGGCGATTCTGGCCATGTCTTCGTAAAGCCCTGTACACAAAAGGACGTGCGCGTTGCCAGTGAGAGTCTTAAGCAAGACCTGACCATACGGCAATCGTCCAGTTCGTTCTTATCACTCCATCGCAAAACAGCAGCCAAAAACTAACTCGCTATACTGGGCGTGATAAAACGGACGTTTCCTCGAACTGACAAGAAGGATTTCCAAACTCTTTCACGGGGTTTATGTCCGACCATTAGTGGAATACGCTGATTCAGTTGTTTGGTCTAGCCTCAAGCGGGTACAGCAAGCTATGACCAAAATCATATTAGATCTTGCGAACGTTTCGTGCGAGTCTTGGTTTCAAGTCCTTGATCTTTACTCTCTAGAATATCGAAGATTGCAAGAAGGTCTCATCCTTACTTTCCCCTTTTTTATGAAGGGCCGACAGGGAAACTGTACTCCTGTGGGCCCAAATGGACTAAAACATCACAATAAAAGTCCTTCAAAAGGAAACCTCATACACTTATCCGGAAGAACCCTTTCTGTCACATGATGACCACCCATTGAAATAGCTTTCCGCCAATCGTCGTTAACGTCTGTTGTAGAATGCAACTTGAAGCTTTGTCAGAAGTTTATCTGCTTGATGGTAGTAGTAGTAGTACCACCTCCTCGTGGTGCCGACTGGGCGGTCTCGGTGCAAACCTTGACTGGCTAAGAGTTCAGCAACTCCAGATAGGGCCAACCACTCTACCTGGTTTTAACGTACTGGTTACATTTGCCATGAAATGAAACTATGCCAGCACTCCGTGCAGGCATCTACCAGTACACAGGATAGGCGAGCGGAGTACACCTGTTCAGAATGTGGCCAGGTTTGTAAATCGAACGCTGGCTTGTCGGCGCACATTCGTATGCATCGACGCAGGAATGGTCCAGAGCAGGAAGTGGACAACCAGCCTGTCACAATCTTTGGCTGTGCCAACTGTGACCGCAGCTTCCTAAACTTGGTCTCAGTCAACAAGAAGCAATGCACATCCATCGACACAACCATGAGAAGCTCGTGTCCATGAAAACCGCCGGATCCAATTGGTCTCAGCAAGAATCGGCTTCTCTGATTAGATATGCTGACGCACTAGCTCCGTCGTGTCCCACCCGACGTGAACTTCATCATCGGCTCCTGTCA